>JAODAC010010483.1:0-85046 GCA_027575185.1 Mimaenictus wilsoni
CTATAGATACGATGCACTGTTGATTTATACATCAGCACCGACCACTTTTTAATGACAGGAACTTTAAAATACAAGTTATGAAGTCTTCTCAAGGGTATTAGGTTAATTTCCTACTATTCGTAGTCTTATATAGCGAGTTTGATGTTCCTAAAACTTGAAAACAACGTTTTTCTTCGTTAAATTATCACAAATGCTAAGACATCTGCCTCAAGAAGCCAGTTCAGGCAGATTATCCATATTTTCTTGAATTCTGAAGTATAATTTCAATATCGCCTCTTAAAATGCTATGTAAAACCAGTAAAACTTCGCAGTATTTACCGAAAGAAACTTTAAAAAAAAAGTTATGGAGTCTGATCAGTGATATTAGAATAATTTCCAGTTATTACTAATCTTTGATAGCGATTTCCTTGTATCCATAACTTGAAATCAATGTTCTTCTACGTTAAAAAAGCTAAAAAGCTAATAAATTAGTAACTTTTCATTGAAGGAAAGTCTCATCAAGTCACATCAGGCAGGATTCCTTGATATTCCTGGAAATTATGTAGAATTTCCTTGATGTGGAAATATAATCTCCTTTCGTTTCTCAAAATTTTGTTTAAAACTGGCGAAACTAATCAATCTTCATTAAAGGAAATAAAAAAGTAAGTGATGGAAGAAGACGGTATTTGGGTGCAAACAAGGGGGTGTTCCCTATCACCTCCTATGGCAATTGGTGGTTGTCGAACAATTCTATCCAATAATTAATAATTTGATAGCGATTTTAATGTTCCCAAACTTAAACACTAAGTTTTTCTTCGCTGAAATAGTATGCGAAGTCTGATGAAGAGAGTTTAAGCAGGATACTACGATTTTGATTCAGATTTTTCTGGTTTTCTTTGATTTTTGATCTTTTTGCTTTTTATAATTTTATGAAAACTAATGACATTGACCAGTTTTTCGAGAGAAACTTAAAAAAAGCATCTAATGCACTCTAATCAGAGATATCAGATTTGATTCCGGGTATTAGTAATGTTTAGCAGCGATTTATATGTTCCCAAAACCGGAAAACACCTTTTTTCTGTGTTAAAATACCATAAAAAGTTTTAATCAATTACTTTCTATTTGATGAAAGTCAGTGAACGTCCATTCAGGCAGGTTTAAACTATTTTCTTTCAAATATTCTACTTTTCCTTTGATGTAGATGTGGTCAATTTTTGGTTTATTATACATAAGCCCACAAACAGAGAATTGCAAATCGATTGAATGATACAGCGTCACGGTGACGCTTCAGCCTCGCCACGGATGCATGATGTAATCATCGTCATGCATCAGGATAATGTATGTTAAATCAAGCAAATCCGTTGGTTCCAAGTGGGGCTCCCGTTTGATATTCGGTCATTACCATATCCTGACGGCGGTCATCCGACGTGCCCTTCTTGTGTGGCCCATATGCAAATGCTGTGTCCGCCGCCAAGAATCGAATTCGAATCTAACGTCCCATGATGACATAAGGATGTGCGTCAAATTTGCTACGCTTTGCTCGCACAATGTGCAATTAAACGTGTGTTTCAATTAATCATTATCGATAATCAGGATAATGATTATACTATACCAAGTAGAGTAGGTATAATTAAATACATACCGACTCTTAGTTATAATTTGCCGACCTGTGAATATCATATTTTATAACTATTCATTAAAATATTCATATTTAGGTGAAACTTAAACTTTTTTGTTTCGGCCCTTTTTGTTGGTTTGACGACCCCTGAATTTATCAAGATATTCGTTTTTAAGTTTATTAACCCCTAGAGTAGTGTTAAACATGTTAAAGTTAAAAAATAACCTGATCCTATTTGTATTTTTGGTAATTTGCCAATATTTTGATGGTTAGAAAACAAGTTGCTTGAATGACTTTGAATTAATCATTATCGATAATCAGGATAATGATTATATTACATTTAGGAGAGTAAATCTAATTAAATGCATCTGCCGAAAGAAAATTTACCGACTCCTAGTTATAATTTACCGACCCCTGAATATCAAATTTTATAGCTATTCATAAAAAATACTCATATTTAGGTGAAACTCAAACTAATTGCATGTTTCGGCACTTATTGTTCATTTGCCGACCCCTGAATGTAGCATGATATATTCTTGGATGTTATCTACCTCTAGAGTAGTCTTAGAAGTATTAAGGTTAAAAAAACCTGATCCTATTTGTTATTTGGTAGTCGCCGTTTTTGAAAACATTAATCTACTTCCCGTTGATTGCCCGGGACCAGACTTAACTGGATCTTTTGCTAAATTCCTTGAGTTCTCGCGACACAAGTTTTACTTAAAGCTTACCACAGACGTCAATATTCAAAATATACCAAGTAAAAAAAGACTTTAAACTGCACAATGAACGCACAAATACAAGAGCAAAATACAAGTAAACAGCCCACCGGGGCAGCATAGTGGATGGTGCTGTGGCCTACCACGCAGCAGGACGTCGTTCGATTCCTCGCGGTGGGCACCATTAATGTGAATTTACTCACATTACTGCAACAAATACCCAACACAATTACGCAACAACCACCACACAACAAACTACAACTTCAACACCATTATCAACATCAACACACCAACTACACCAACAAGTACATTACAAAAAGTGTTACATTGGAATGTAAGCTGTATTTTTTTACTTTACCGAGCATCGAATGATATGGTCATTAGCTCTATTCAATTCTTTTTTAATGCGATTAGTCATATTAAAAGCTAACACTATTGATAAGAAGAAGAATTCACTTTAATATGCATCCGCACCGGAAATCGAACCCGAGACCTCATGGACAGTGGTCATCGACCATACCACTGCGCCACTTGGGTGAACGTATAAGCTGTATTCACGAAAAAAAAAACATATAGAATGTATTATCACACACAATTTAATTGAAAAAAGCGCACCGGCTGAAGGACCACATGGTCGATGACCTAGTCTTCAGACTAAAAATAAAGTTACATAAACACGACAACTCACCAGAAGAGAAATTCAGACAGAATTCGGCACGTACCACGCTTTTATGGTGGCGCAGCGCCCTCTCACTATGTTACTTAGTGCACCCCCCACGTTGTCGGACAACAAAGCAACCAACTCAACACTATTTGTATTTTTAGTAATTTGTCAATATTTTGATGGTTAAAAAACAAGTTGGTGGCAAAACTGCAAACAATCGATTTTCCGGCTTCGTTTTCGCTCATGCCGACAAAATTATATAACAAACTATCAAAATAACAATATATTTAAAAATGCATCTGCTGTTGAAGTACAATATTCATTATTTATAGTGAAGGCACTTGAACAATTTCCGTACAGCAACAAATCAGTATAAAACTGATGGATATAAAACATTTTTTCTGTGAAAATATCAATGATTAATGCGTGAAAAACAAATTTACAATGAAAAATGTCACGTAGGAATATAGCTATATAAAAAAAGAGTCGAGCACATTCGATCCTTTGATGTGCATCGATGCAATATTTATTTGGCGCTTGAATTCGGCGGATAAATGTAGCCATACAATTAAAGTAAATATTTTCGCGTTATAATTCGTAAAAAAATGGAGTTTTATGAAAATTCTAATCGAAATAAATCAAAAAATTGGATTACATACGATTCGTATAATGCGAATTACATACAAAATTTGGACTAATTTTCTTTTTTCTGGCATTTGATTCGCGAAACAAACAAAAAAACGTTATTAAATTACGCAGAAACATGACGCAATGCTGAGTTTGTATTAAAATCAAACATACATTTAACGCAATAAATATAGATGAGATTTATTATGGCGCTTTTTAAAACTATAAATAATAAATTTTTACGCACTCGAGCGTGATCAAATTTTTGCAATCAACCCAAAAAATGTATATGCATTAATAAATTGCACAACTAATGCGCGTTGTTTACAAATTAATAATGTAGACAAAAACTTAATGGTAACCAGAGTTAATGAATAAATAATTATATCCAATGCGTTTGCGCGAGTTGGACTTACGTGCATTGCGTTTGCATTTCGGATGCGCACGTAATTTCGGTCTATTTAAATTAATGAATAAATTTATACGTGTTGCTCGCCGCGTTCAAATATTATTCGTTGTTGCGGTTGGGGATAACGCTCCTCCCCCTGCCCTTCGCCGACGGTGGATAACATGTGTCTGCAACATGTTGAAAAATCGATGCAAATGCTGCATAAAAATGCAACGCGATGCGTTCTCGTGTACAGATAAAATAGCTAATTGGCTTTTGGTTGCTTTTTGTTCAGCGAATATCGGCGTGTTTGTTCGTCCGATTGGCCGGCGCTGGGATGTTTTAAATTCAAACCTATCAAATTTTAGATTGGACACAATTATAGATTTGCTCGTAGGTGTGTATACGTGTTTTGATTTAATTGTCTGCATGTATCTATAATTAAATCTTTTCTGTACACCTCTGATTGGTTGATAATCAATGAGGATTTATCCGAAAACAATCGAATAAATATATTCAAGATTAGCTTTTCTTATCTCAAGCTTAGGAGATACGTTAAGATAAGTTAGGTTAAGTAACTTGAGGTTGACCTAGTTCATATATTTGGCTTGATGCCGTTGTTAGTTACCGGAAACACGCTTGCCGTCCCTTGCTTTTTTGCCGACCCCTGAATTGATGTCTACATCAAGGCTAAGTTTTTAAAGCAATCACAGATTAATTAAAAAAAAAAAAAACTGAATATAGTTTCAGAATTTGGCGATACTTCGTGAATTTATTTAGTGAACATCGAAAATATCGGGTTGGATAAGAAGAAATCAGGGGTGAACAAACCTCAAATCAATGTTCAGCAAAAATTTAACGCTGGTAGCCTGTACTATTTAAAACGTTTTTAAATATAATCACTCACAAACTTTATTACTACCCCTCGATCATTCTTAATCAATTTCAGGGGTCGGCAATCATTTTTAAATTGTACTATCACCGACAAGAGAACTTTTTAGAATATCATATTTCATACTTATTTAATCATAGTTTTTTATCAGAGACCAGAAAACATTGAATCAGGGGTCGGTAAACTATTTATCTGTCATAGGCAATACTAGAGAACTTAATAAATAAGTAAATAATAATTAAGCCCTCATTGCAAACAATTTATTCCTGAAGTCATATTTTCATGGGTCGGCAAATAAAAATGATGGGTCGGCAAACTTTTTTAGATAATCACAGATTTTAAGAATAGTGAACGCTTTCAAAATTTTCTGATACTTAATCGAAGAAAACTGTATATATCGGAAATCGAACTCGATGAATGTCGATTTATTCTTTTAGAAATTAGGTTAGTAAGTAGGTAGGTAAGTAAATTGAAAAATATGTAATCAAGGGTCGGCAAAATAATAATGTATCCTAGAAGCTACGAGAGAACTTTGAACTTAAGCAAATATTAATTAAGACATCATAGGTGACAACGTATTATTCATGAAGTCATATTTTCAAGGGTCAGCAAATAAGAAATGATGAGTCGACAAACTTTTCCATATAATAACAAAACTTCATCATTTGACATTTCGCACATACCCATTTAAGTGAATTAGTCGGAATTATTTATTTTAAAAATCCAAGGGTCAAACATAAAATCAAACGTCGTAAACTTTATATAGGGCCCAGAAGGTACTTTTTAAATTATTTCTTGAAATACAATCATTGACAGAGTTTATATGGCATTACTATTTGATCCAATTTCAGGGGTCGGCAAATATACAGTCCAGGGGTTCTGTGGAAGAACTCATGCGGAGAATAGGAAGGGAAGTGGAGGAACAAGAGAGGCAAAGTAGAATTAGCAGCAGCACATATAACCCGACATTTCAGAAAGTCCAGGTGATCGGGCGAAGACCATAGTACTTCGGAGACAAGACAATGTCCCAGATGGAGAGAGTGATTCTGACAAGGGCGAGATGTGGGGTCGGGGGAGAGAGGGCGTAAGGGATAGATGGGGCCCGAGTACACCCGGTGTGTGTTATGTGGGAAGGGCTTGGACATATGGGAACACCTGGCAGGGGAATGTGTTGAGGTATTGGTGGAATGGGCTTTGAAGGAGGGCAGGGGAGGAAAACGAGTAGAGGTGTGGTTGGAAGAGACTTTGTACGGGTTGGCGTCAACAATCACCACGTTGGTAAATGTAAGAAGGAGGAGAGCGGTGTGAGAAGTGGCTCGTGGATATTGTTGTATATACATACGGTGGTTATTCTGGTGTTCAAATCGGTTTTTTTTGTTATTATTTAAATGTGTATTTATTTGCTAGTATTTTTCTTATTGTAATTTCTTGTTGTGGGATTGTAGGGGTACGAGTCCAGGATCGACAAACTATTTAGTGGGCCTACCAACTTCTTGTGGAATTTTGAAATAATTGAATATTCGGATGATGAAAAATATGTCCATATTTTCTCGGGTGAGTAAATAATAAATCAGGGGGGTCGACAAAAATTTTTAACGAAATAAATTAGTACCTGACTTTTTTAAATAACTGTATGTTAAGACAGTCCTGGGTACATTTGCACATAGAGACGTGACATAAAAGAAAATCCAGAAGTAAACATAGACGAAACAAAGAATTAAGAACAAAGAAACCAAACGAAAGGCATCCAACCAAATCGCAATGAAGCCGAATTCAACTGTGTGGCAAACCGAGCGTGGAAGGAAAAACACAATCGCAAAAACTGCAAAAACTAAAATAGAAGAAGGTCGACAGGATGGTCGCGAAAAACAATGAAACTTTTGCGTTCGGCTAAAATTAACAAGGAAAATAGTTTGCAGTGAGTGATTGTAGTTAATGTACTATACAAAGATTTGTTTACTAGTAAACTTTTACGAAGACTGGTTGGATGGGGGGAGGGATTGAAAAGCGTGGACAAAAAGTTAATCTTTGCGTTGCTGCTGTTTCATCAGAGAAGAGGAAATGAGTTTTTGCTCTTAAATTTCGGCCGCTCTCAAATAAATGCACATGACTAAAAATTACAGCATTGTCAAATGATGACATTTCCATCGGTCGGGGTTGCGTGCAACGAGCGAAAATGATTGAGGCGAAAAGTTTTCCACTATATTTTCTCGGTGCTTTTTACCCCTTCCCCCTTTTCATCGTCACTCGTTTCTGTACACGCCGCAGCAAAACCGCAAATGTCCTCGTTGGGGTTTGTTGCACATTAATAATAAATATTCCACATTTGTGCATTCCGAATGAATAAGTAAAGCCAAGGAAGATAAAACTGTGGATGAAAGTTTTCCTGTCGTATTTGACCGCTGTGTTTTCCGTTTTTCCAAGGCTATATTTTCGTTGGCTGAAACGGAGTAACATATTACTCGTGATGTATTTCTGTTTTGTTTTTCTCCTGCCTGCGTTCAAATGTGTGCTCTTAATTTACTAACTGAAATTAATGACCGCTTCTCGACCACGTATTCCACCCGATTGCCCAATTTCGGCTAATTTATATTTAGAATTATTCCCCATCTGGAGTGGATTGAAACAAACGGAATAAAGCACGCCGCCAGCGCTGGGTTTTCATTGCGAACCCCAATAATACACATTTGCCAAGCATTTCTAACAAATTTCTGCTGTTAGTCATCAGTATACACTTTCGCCAGGATGGAATTCAACGAGGTATAAGCACTCACTCGCGCAACTCGCAGCAAATATTAATGGAATGGAATGGAACATCATACAGCCGAAATTTATCGGCCCACTTTTCGCCAAGTAAATAAACATTTGCTTTGATGAGATTCGGGAATATGAGAGATTTTTCGGTAATTTTTAATATCAAATCTCAACATTTCAAAATTTCAAAATATCCTCCTGAGAGGGAGAGACACCTTCATCAGGGGTCGGCAAATTTTTTACCACATGTATATTAACCAAATACTTAATTTTTAAATAATTTAAAAATAATGAGACTATTTACCGATACTTTCTTTGAAATATCCAAAGCAGGAGTGGGCAAACAATTTAGACAATATTTTTTCGAATTCATCAGCCTGAAATATTCTATTCGAAAATTCATTTTAAGAAAGTCAACTGGAAATTGCACTCTTTCGAAATAATTTTTTCTAAAAACTTTGTAATTTTCACTTTCTAAATTCAAAATTCCGCTCAAATAATAATAATAACCTAATTAAAATATTAATTAACACACGCACCTGACGTAAATTACAAAATTCTTAGAGTTTATTAAATCCGAGGCATGCAAAAACGTGTTAATTACGCTCGCGAGTTTGTGCAAACTGCAAGAAAAGCTCGCGTTCAAGTTGTAAATGTCACCGGTCAATAAATTCCGTGCAGTGAAAAAAAAAATAGAACGCGAAGAAAACAGTATGTTTGAAAAAAGATTAAAGTCGATATCAGGAAAGCTTCTACAAGATTTTATTAAACGCTTGAAAAAGGAGGAACGTCGATGCGCTCGGGCACGTCGCTTTTTAATGCAATCATAATTAATTCCAGTAATTAAAATGCTGTTTGTCAAAAGGTCGAAATTAATTAAATAAGAGCGTTTAATATGCGACGAACGTCGCCAGCTCGCGCGCGCGGTTCTCGCTCACCTTTCACGGTGCCGACACGCCAAGACGTGGTGGGAAAGCGGCGGAAAAACCAAGTCGACGAAAAATCGTTAACGGAGAGGCAGGGATGCGATGAGTCAATTGGCTTATTTGCTGCTTTTTCAATGTTTTCACTTTCGTCCTCGTCTTTCTTGATATAATGAGCCAAGTTCTGTTCTAGAGGCTATTTTGTTTTGCAACGGTAAATAACGCCGAGACAATGACTAAATACGACGGGATAGTCTTTGTTGATCTACGGGTAACTTAATTAAAAATATACGACGTTTTATTAAATTCTTAAAACATTTCTAGTTTTAAGAAAAATGGTTTTGAAACTTGGATTTCTTGAACATCGTGTTATTTCAATGTTTTCTCGCACTTTCCCCGATAACTATAAAATTTTCCGACCCTTGATTAGAATGTTTGCCGATCCCTGAATGTGCTTTTTAAATAGAACTTGTTCCTGATAGCATATATTCTCATACTCTCTTTGTGATTGCGATTTTGTTAACAATGTTGCCGACCCCTGTCTTGAAAATTTCATGATTTTAATTAAAAATGTATTTTGAGTGTTAAATATACCCATGATACCATTTTATGCTCGGGATTAAGTGAAGTTTGCCGACCCTTGATGTGGTGTTTGCCGACCCCTGAACACGTTTTTTATGATTAAATTATTCCCGTTTTCATATTTATAACCTATGTTCCCATACTATGTTTTGACAGCTATTGTACTAACTATTTTGCCGACCCCTGATGGAAATATTTCATCGATGTGAGTTAAAAATGTAACTTAAGCGTTAAATATATAAATTCTAAACGTCTCGAGCCCAATAAAGTTGCCGACCCTTGATTTGAAGTTTGCCGACCACTGAAGGCGAGAATAAATATTTCGTGATTACATATATTCTCCGTTTGATTCCATACTATAAAAATTCTATGCTCCAATAATAAAAAAGTTGGGTTACCCTTGGTTTGATGTTTGTCAAGCCCTGAATATGACGTATGAAAAATAAAATGCACATTAAATTTTTAATAGAGATTAAAAAAAAATTGCCGACATCTGATTTAAGATTACTCTGTTAAAAACTACACTTGATAGTTATAACCATACACATTTATCACTTTCCACCAAGATTCTCAAGAATAATATGTTTGCCGACCCCTGATTAAGGACACTGTACTGCGTTTAGAATAAACTTATTCACTTGGATTATTCCTAGATTGTGATATCAGATCTATTTAAAGTGTAATCTTGTTTCTCGTTGTTTTAAAACATAGTGTCAGGATACACACTTTGCATGCACGTTTGTGCACATTATGTTTGATTTGCAAATTGAGGCTTTCCGCGCAATTTAACAGTGCGGTAATGGCGCAGCTGTATCGGTTTTCAAAATCCCCTACCTTAATCGGCACTCAGCTCTGCTCGCAAGGAAGATGGATGCTGGTGCAGCCCTCGTAGATCTCAGATAATACTCTCTCTTATTCCCTTTTTTGGCGGCATCCTTTGTCTCGCCGTGTTTTTGCCACCCCTTTGTGTGCTGGGAGAACCGCATCAACGATCGCATGCGGATGTTGACTGCAAAAGAACAAGTTACAAAGGACAACATACGAACTTTTCAAGTGTCGTTGGGAAATCCAAGTCGCACAATATCATTACTTCAAGGAAAAAGGAGCTTAGATAGAGTCAAAACTAAGTAAAAAATAGTGAAATGTCTTTAATTCTCCAAGGAGGACTGGTTATTTCGATTTTTTAAATCTTTTGTACTTAATTTTTTTTTAATATTTCATGAGATACCAAAGTTTAAATACAAAATGACGCCTGTTAGAATGTAGACGAACATTTCGTGTTTGTTTCAATATGTTTTATAATTATTCTCAAAAAAACGTGATGATTTTTGAGGTTAAGTGAATTAAGACAACTTCATATGTCTAACGCATTTTAAACACTGTATAGAGAGTGGGAGAAACATCTGTTCGAAATAAGGCTAGCGCGCCTATAACTGCAAGTGAGTTAGGCAGACGCGGGTCATATTGAGTGCGACACAAAACGAAAGTAGTTAGATTGTTTTACATAGAGATATCAAGGACTTTCTGGCAATATGAAGGAGCTGAATGTATTGAAACATTCAGCGCACATCAGCACATTCTCTATTTCATGGTCTATCTAATGGTATATAGGTTATTAAAATAATGCTTGTGTACGACCCTATTTTGAGGGTGTATATAGGAGCTTGTGTACATAGCGGGAGCAGTTAGAATTTTTTTACATAGAATTATCAAGGACTTTATCCTATTCGGGCAATATGAAGGGGCTAAATATATTGAAACATTCATACATCAGCATATTCTACATTTCATGATCTATCGAACAATATATAGGTTATTAAAATATTGTTTGTTTACGACACTATTTTGAGGGTGTATATAGGAATGCCAGTATAAAGCGACAGTAGTTAGAATTGTTTTACATTCACTTATCAAGGACTTTACCCGTTTCTTGAGGTATGAGGGAGCCAAATGAATTCCAACACTTTTATGTCAGCATATTCTCTACTTCATTGTCTATCAAATGGTATATAGATTATTAAAATATTGCTTGTGCATGACCCAATTTTGAGGGTAAATATAGGAGCGTGAGTTACAAGCGCAGTAGTTAGAATTTTTTACATATAATTATCAAGTAATTTACCCTTTTCTGGCGATATGAGGGAGCAAAATGTACTCCAACATTCATATATCAGCATATTCTATACTTCATAGTCTATCAAATGGTATATAGCTTATTAAAATATGGCTTGTGTACGATCCTTTTTTTGAGGGTATATATAGGAGCGTGCAGTTGACCACATGTTTATAGCATTCGCGCGGCGTTCCGACAATTTAACTTTTTTTTTCGAAATAGGCCCACTGAGGCGCCGGTACTGCGTTACCGTTACGTAACGAAGTAGTTTACCCCCAATAAGAAGTTATCCCTTTAGCAAATATTCAGAAATCAAAAAATATCAACACATTTCTTTTAATTAAAAAAAAAACCTTTCAAATACACAACAAATTATACAGAAACCTGATTCTTCTTAATTTCCCTCTGTTCCTTTTAATTCTCCCTGAAATTTGAAACTTCCACTTTCTTTCAAAGTCAATTAATCAATCCCCCAATACTTCTCCACATAATCAACTTAGTAAGCGATAGCTAACTACGACGCATTAGTGTATTCTTTGTGCAGTTGGTTGGGCAAACTTAGATAGGATTTGCGATTGGTTAAATTTCCGCACGTAGGCACTTGTATCTCTTGTATCTCTTGTACGGCGGCAGCGGGCCTGGGCGGATAGATAATTAAATTTGAAACTACCGACAACATGGTGAAAATTACGTGCACGCAGGAGAGAGGTAAAACGAGGCGTTTCATTAAAATTCCAGCACGCGGACTGGTTGACATGCCATCGAATGCAATCAATAACAGTTTTGCAAAATTTACAAGCGCCTGCTACCTGCCTGCCTAGCCGCCTACGCCTGCTGTCTGATGGTTGACTCCTGCGATTTGCAACCTCACCGCACCTGAGCGAACGAAACTGATACCTGATTATTGATACTCTTGGTTTATTTAAATGCATGTTTGTCCTACTAGGGATTCATTTAAATTTCAATAGATTCGAATATTAAATACAAGAGGCTACAATTAAATTGTTTCAACTGGAAATTCATGATAATTTCCAGAAATTAATAATTTATTTAATTACATTAATCATGATTTTCAGGGCGCAGGTAAATACTGAATTCTTAAAAAAACATACAACTTCAAATGTCTGCATAGAAACAGTTTGTTTGGGGGCGACAGTTAAGGGTTAATAATTTGCCGACTCCTGGTTGCAATCTTTCCTTTATAGAAGAAAATGACGCACAAGTAAAAATATTGAGTTGATATATAGAAATAGTTATTCTAGTTATATGCAAACAGTTTGCCGAACAGTATGTTTGCCGACCCATTTCCAGTATTTTTTCTTAGATAAAAATAACACAGTGGTACCTACGAAACGGAAAAAAAGTATGGATAATCTTTGCCGACCCCTGCTTCGGACATGAAAAGTTTGTCGACTGATTATTTTTATTACGGCTTTTCTATTTCTTATATTCGTATTTTATATCGAAAAATGTGTCAAATTTTTAAAGGAAAATTGATGTAGAGGCAAAGTTTGCCCACCCAAGGACAATTTGTCGACTACTTATTTTAATGAAAAATGCTTTTGGGTTTATTTTATTCGTGCAATTGAAAAATTACGTTCGCCGCTACCAGTGAGTTGGCGTACAAAAAGTTTGCTGACCCCTGAATGTAATCCAAGATTCTCAGAGTAAACATAATTTTTGGAAAATAAAGTTCTCGTAAAAGTTTGGTAAAATGCACAGTTGACGTATAGAAATAATGTGCCGACCCCTATTTTAGTTTGGGGTCCATTGATGTAGACATGAACAATTTGCCAATCCTTTATATTTTATCAAAGGTTTTGTAAATTACAACTTCGCCTCAAATTGAACTTTAAAGATTTTTGAAGTTTTTAGAACTGATTCTAAAGATTAATTGAAAATATATTTTGTCGCCCACCTGGGCAGCT
Source organism: Mimaenictus wilsoni (assembly GCA_027575185.1). Classification (NCBI taxonomy): domain Eukaryota; kingdom Metazoa; phylum Arthropoda; class Insecta; order Coleoptera; family Staphylinidae; genus Mimaenictus; species Mimaenictus wilsoni. Next base: position 13,185 of record JAODAC010010483.1, read on the forward strand.
TAGTGGTATCGGCTCGGCTAACCACGTAGGAGAACGGAGTTCGATTCCCCGATGTGGGCAATCCACCGGGTGAATTATAAATAATACTACACACCTCACACACTACAACATTCAACATTAAAAGCATCCAACACCCAATATTCAGCACACAAACATTCAACATGCAACATTCAACTCTTTATAATACACAACAACAACAACTATAAACTCACAAATTGTAAACAAACAAAACACAAATAAATTGTAATCACGGCGGAAAAACTCCAGGGTTGATAGCCACTAAAAATATATACATTATTATTATTATATTTTGTCGACCCCAGATTAAAGTCATTTTGAGCAATTAACAGTGAGCAAAAGGATAAAACAAGTGATTGTTACCCATTTTAAATGGAACAAAATGAATTAAATTTCAATGAATCGCATTATATTAAATTCTGCATTATATATTGAGATTTGATTTAATAAATATATAAGCCTAGCCTCACTTAATCCCATATTAAACCAACTTTTTAATGTCCCACAATGCAAATGGACTTTTTTCTTCCATTCGAGGGGTATATTTATCAAAAGGCCACCTGTGATTCGCGAAATTAAAATTTGTTGGCGTTTATTCACACGTATATAAACACTACTGTGGAAATGTATAATGAAAAGGAACAAAAATGGCGAAAACTCCGGCTTGTTGATGTTGTTTTTTTATGAAAAATAAACAAAACATAACGCAGAAGGCATTAAAAAACTGCGAAGCACATTTAAAGTTTGCGGAAATGCGAGCAAACTGTAACATCTGTTGAAGCCATCCGGTGGAAAAAAAAGTGAGAGAAAAAGAGCAAATGTATGCAAACCATTGGCTTATATGTTATTTATTATTTTTCTTCCTCCTGGCAACAACAAAAAATTCTCGTGAGTATATATGTGGCGGTAGATGTATGCATGATGAGTGGAAAGAGGGGAGAGAAAGTGACAAAATGAATTAGCCCGTTTAGGGGCGCCATATTTTTCGCATTAACGCACTAATGACTGTTTTATGTCCAGCAGTATACCCTGCAGGATGGAAGTGGCATTTCACAATAACCTCTGCCAGGCTTCGTGTCGTTTTTTTGGAGGCTTATATAAATTTTATAACATTTGCAACGTTTATTTCAACCTTAGAGAAACGGTTGGAAAACACATTGGATCATAATCACGGCTATAAAATGTTATGATCTGTATAAAACTTTGATTAAAAATCATGAAAAAATTATTGATATGGTTCAAATAAATAATGATATTGTCATCTTTTCTTTATTTCTTCCCATTTTCCTTCGTTTTTTCGATAATTTTCGATTATTTCAAGATCGTTTCAAATAATTTTCAATTTTTTAAATGATTTTTTAAAGATTGTTTCGAAGATTTTTTGGTTGTTGTTTTTGAATGGTCAGTTTAAAAAAGCACACATTAACATTAAGCTGTTATCTGTGCCATAAAGTAGTTTAATTTAAAGCGATGTAATCGCTGCTGAAATATCATCAAATCGCAACTCTAACGCTGGAAAAATGGAAAAGCGTTTTCATTGGGTTTGCTGGCGTGGAAAAGCGCACATAAAAAACAACCCATCCCTTAACAGCAAGTTGTACATTGGCTCGATGAAATGACACTATCTGTAATGTAATATCTTAAATGCATTTTCATTCGCGAATTATTCTATTTTCATGTCGGTTTTCTATTGCTGGATTTAACTGCTCGTATTAACCAAACTAAAGTGGTTTGGTTGTAATAGACATTGTTAAATTAAATGAATTCGTTGAATTTGATAATATATTGGCAAATAACTTAGTTATATTGGTTCTGATAGAAAGACCAGAAGTAATAAATGGTTTGCCGACCCTTTGGTTTTCGTTATCTATTCGGTATTTACTTACATAATTTGATGATCTCTAATTGTGCCATACATGTTTGCCGACCCCTCAATACTTACTATTTCCTTGTTGTACCTCAGATAAGATTAATGACAGCAATGTTGTAATACTGGGAAATATTTTACAGACCCCTTATTTATATGGGTCATATTTGCAGACCCCTTATTTTGTATCATTTAGAATAATTGGCCAGAAAGGTTTAATATCACCACCTGAATACATATAGAAATGCAATTTGGTAACACCTAATTTATATAAGTCGAAGTTTGTTGAAATTCCGGTGAAAAGTTTAACAACACTAGCGCTATATGATCATGAATTGTTTAAACTGGCAAATTAGAAATTTATAGTTTGCCGACCCCTGTTTTAGAAACGAAATAGTGTACATTATTTTAACTTTATGTTATTCTAAAAAGCCTTATAAAAATCTAATATCAACAACATAAGACTTTATATGGGAAAGTGGTTTACCGACCCCTGATTTTGACTTGAACCGTTTGCCGATACTTGATTTTCATAAGAATATTTGTATATGTACATCATTGAAATATCTTTATTAGTAAATGGACGAACCATGATTGTGACACCAAATGTTACCGACCCCTAATTTGGGCAAAGTTGATCGGCCCGGTATCATTTTTAGTTGTAATACCCTACAATAATTTAATATCGGCGTTTAATATACACAAATCATTTGCCGACCCCTGATTAAAACATACCAACCCCTCAATACAATCTATGATTGATTTATACAAATGCCACATAAGAGTTGAATGCCAAAAAGAAAGTATATAAATGCAAAAGGTTTGCCGACCCCTCATCAAGCGGACAATGCGAATTTGCCGACCCTTAATAATTCCTAAGGCTCTTTTTTATTAAAAATGCATCCAAGCTTAATATCTCCTAACAGTTTAAGTTGTTGCTCGTCACAGAAAAAGTACAGAAATTTCGATTGTGATACAGTTCGAAATTCGTAGAATAAAGTAATAATATGTAAATGTTTCGAAATAAATAAATAAACCAAATATGAAATATTAAATTCTCCCATCAAGCCGAGATCCCCTCGTCCTTTGCTTTTCGCATCTTGCAGTACGAAGGCTTCCAAAGTTTGAAGCATGTTTTCCATCAAGCAATAATGCCTCATATCCTCCTCCTCATCCACATCAAAAATTGCTGAATTTTACTCAAAAAAATATATAAAAACCTGCAATTCGCAAAGAAATGTAAAGCACATCCATTTATGTATGGATTTAAGCGTGCGAAGCGTTGCGGATACGCATGAAAATCGTTTTCCTCAAATACCCCGCCCCCCACCACCTTTTCCCAACTCCCTCCTCTTCTTCTTCCCCATGATCCCCTTGCTCCAGCTTCGTCCCACTTTCTTTCATCAGCATTTTCGCGCACAAACCGCCAAAAACGAGCGCATGAGCGAACGTATTCGAAAAAGGGGATGAAATAATCTTTTATGCGTTTCCCATAGATTATAAATATTTGATTTGAAATCCATCACTCGCGCAATCCCATCTCAGTATATTTTTTCAGCGTATATTTACTCCGTGGTAAAACGCGTGGAAAAAGAGCTCACATTTAACCGAATCATGCAAATCGGTATTTTAGCGAAAATATTCAGGAATCGATGATAAATCAGGTGAAAACATTTTTACATTTTCATAGTTTGTTTGTATACGTACACCACAGAAATATATTTGGTCATAATTTGCCGACTAATACAAGGAGTTTGCCGACCCATTAATAAACTCGAATTATTTTTACGTATAACAGAGAGACAGAGAGTGTTTATGTGTGGAAACGCTTTGCCGACCATTCAGTCTAGTCGTATATAATTTGCCGATCCCATATTTTCAAAAAAATACCTATCGTAAAAGGGCAAATGTATGGGCAAAAATGGTTTGCCGACCCCTGATTTAAGATAATTTTTCGCTTTTCGCGTATCGACGATAGATTAGGCCGTGAAAACATTTTCAAAACTTTATTGTATACACGACTGAAATGTGTACAGAAATAATTTGCCGACCCCTGATTAAGTCAAATAGTTTGCAGACCCTTTAATGCAATCGTCTTATTTTTACATATAGAAACTTCTAATTAAAATTGGATGACATGCGCATAAATGAAAGGTTATGTGGCAATGTTTTGCCGACCCTTGAGTTCAGTAAAATTTGCCGACCCCTTATTTTGAACAGTGATTTTAATTAATAAAAAAACGTGAACAAAGTTGTAAATAGACTGAAACTATCTGTTTCAAATAGTTTGCCGACCCCTGATTTAAGATATTTTATTCGCGAATCGACGATAAATTAGGTCGTAAAACAGTTTCAAAACTTTATTGTATACACGTCTGAAATGTGTACAGAAATAATTTGCCGACCCCTGATTAAGTCAAAAAGTTTGCAGACCCCTTAATACAATCGACTTATTTTTACATATAGAAACTTCTAATTAAAAATGAATGTCAGGCGCATAAACGAAAGGTTATAGTTATATGGAAATGATTTGCCGACCCTTGAGTTCAGTAAAATTTGCAGACCCCTCATTTTCAACAACGCTTTTAATTAATAAAAAAAAACGTGTACAAAGTTGAATATAGAATGAAAATATAGGTTTCAAATAGTTTGCCGACCCCTGATTTAAGATATTTTATTCGGGAATCGACGAGAGATCAGGCCATGAATACATTTTTACAACTAGATTAAAAGTTTTTGTGTTAGTTTTGATACATCTATTAGTAAATCAATGCATTAAAATTGATAGTATAATGAGTTATAATAAAGTTGATTAGATAATCAAGGCTAATGTAAGTACTTTGGTTGAATGCTCAATTAGATATTACCTTGTTACCTGAACTGAACTGAAATGAACCGAACTCGTAGTCGTACTCTTGCAATTACTAATTACCCATGGGATGCACATTGAACACTCTTGCGCGTATAGATCGTTAATGCACTCCTTGATTAGTCCCCAATTTCGCCGTATTTAAATTTCCTAGTAAACATACATGTTGGCTGTTGAAAGTTACGATCAAAGTAGTGCCGAACTGAAACGGGAAATTTGTGCACACATTTTGTACGCATTTATTTGTTGATGTTTTGTTGTTTAGCATGCGTATACACAAATAGTAAACACGCCCGACACAAGTTACAATAATAAGGACACGAGAGGTATTGTTGTTGGTGGAAGCAGGGAATGGGGTGAAAAGGAAGAGGGAGATATTTGGTGGAAAACACGGAATTTACTTATAATTGCATTAAACGCCTACAAATAGCGCTGCTTGCGTGATTCGGTAAATAGCAATTACGAGAAGCATCTGCGTCTCTTCGTCGTCGTCGTCGGCGTGTTCCCAGGACACGACATCCACTTATTCCTTGGGCCTACTGAGATATTCCACCTTGTGAAAGGCACCAGTTGCCTCTTTAGCGAAACGTTGAGAGCGTATACATCTTTTGATTGCCAAGTGGATAACAGGGATACGAGTACGAGAAAAGCACAACAACAAAACAACCAAAACCAATTACATTTAGCACTTTGGATATAAATAAATAACATGGTATTTTCGTACACAATCATTTCACACTAAATTCACCACTGTTATGGACAACTTTATAATTTCATTCATATTGATAAGATCCCATACTCTAAGCATATATGGGGTTACGGTCTGGTAAAGCAATGCCCTCTATTAATAGATTAACTAACTTTGACAAATAAATTGGTATACTACATTTTTTACATCTTCAACATTTTCAAATATAGAAATTGCAATATGCTTTGTTTGAGATTTTTTTCTCTTTTTTTTGGAATTCAGTTGGCCTTACCCCTTGTATAGTATCGCCACCTATACTCCGATAGATTAACTAACTTTAACGTATAAATAGGTATACTGCATTTTACGCTCGTTCAAATTGACATTTTGCAACCTCTGTTAAAAAAATTTTTTTTGCTCCTCAGGCCTGGCCATCGACCATACTGATCCTGCATCCTGGATTTTATTGTTTTTATGTATTTATAGTACATGTTATTATTGTGATTGTGATGTTGTTGTATCATGTGCATTAAGTGTTGTGGGTTGCGCACATTTGCGATTGTTGATTTTTGAAGAGTGGTTGATTATTGTTGAGTGTTTTTATAGGTGTGGATTTAACGCGAATTTTCATGAGTTGTACTAGTTGTACTAGAATTTTTATGCGTTGTGAGCCGAGGCACTACCGACTATGCCCAAGTGGGTAATCTCTGTGATTTGACAGATTTTTTTATGATTTTTAATTTTTTGGAATCACATGGCGATGCTACATTGAAAAGTAGTGCCATCTATACTCCAATAGATTAACTAACTTTGATAAATAAATACGTATACTATATTTTACATTTGTTCAAATTGACAAATTATAATCTATGTTATTTGACAGATTTTTCTGGTTATATATACGATTATATAAAGTAACGCCACCTATACTCTAATAGATTTGCAGACTTTGATAAATAACTAGGAATACTACATTTTACATTCGTTCAAATTGTCTTATTGTAAAATATGTTATTTAATAGATTTCTCTGATTTTTTTTTGAAAATGGACGTTACGGTCATGTAAAATAACGCCACCTATACAAACAATTTTAATTTTTTGAGCACTGATGGCGTTACTGTATTTACAAGTAGTGCCATTTAATGAAAACCTCGAAATAATAATTGGATGTTGGAATGGTCAGGACATTTTAAAATTTTGGCAAACCTTTCTAAATCGGTACAACTAAAATTCGGAGGTATCCAAAAAGAAACGAAATACGACAAATAAAATAAAACCAGGAAACCACGAAATATTTATCCCTGATTGCGAGAGTTTTCCCGTTTTCCTCCTTCCCCACTTCCCACCTTTCCCTCTAAACCGAATGGTTATAAATTTAACGTAACCCAATTGTTCCCGGCTCCCCTTGTAGCACACATACACCCTCGAACATTGAGCCCTGATTCCTGTCCGTTCCCCCGGAATAGTTTGCTGCACGCGAACTCGCCAATTGTCACACCCGTCTGCGCTTTTCCTTAAATAAAGTAAACACGGCCGAGTTGAGATGAAGCTAAACGCAGTCGAAAGCAGCCCCGTTTGTACCACTGTCTGGGTCTGTGATGGTGCAAATACTCGCTTGGCCAGCGTCCAACTGCAAAGAGCCCAAAAACCACAATCACCACAAATCCGACATCCTCTCCCGAATGGTGGAGGATCACGTAAAAATATTTTATTTCTATCTGTTGAATAGGATAACAGGTCAATTAAAGAAATGCGTTGCATGCAGTTTTATCCTGCGTTACACGTACGAAAATTCTGCGCTAACTCTGTGTCTGGATGTATTGCCGTCGGGCATATTTATTTAAACACCAACGTGCAGTTGTACTAGGTTGGTTGGTACAACGGGGTAGCAATGTGGCAAAACAACAGGTGCACCGTGTGCCATGTTCCCATAAATCATTCCATGCAAGTGCAGCCCACCTTGGGGAGCGCTAGAAACTTGTAACCTAACCAACTTGTTTTCGAAGCTGGTTAATATTTATAACTTGTAATACTCTGCGTTTGAAATTGTTTCCATGTTTTCTTATAAGTGTTTTATAATTGATTTTTCTTACATTTCTTCGGTAAAGTATGCTTATTTCTATTCCCAAATTCCCAATTCCCAAATACGAGATAACAGGAATAATTGCCAAGATAACTATGGTTTTTGAAGTGGTAGGCTAGAAATTTTTACAGTAAATGCCAGAAAATTTTAAGACGAGTCTAATTTTGTATTGATATTAATAGTTTATTCGGTATATTATGCTTTAAAATGACGTCAAATTCGTTAATTTGAGTTTATTAAATTTTCTTAAAGAAAAAAAGCTAAATCCGATAATAACTTTTGTTTCTAAACCGGGATCTTCAAAATTTCGATGATAGATGAAAGTAAATTTCAATACGAATCTAAATATGTGTTGATATCATCAGTTTAATAAACATACGAAGCTTTAAAATGACCTTAAATCATAAAATTTAATTTATTAAACGTTCTTAAAAGAGAGGACTAAAAACAACAATAACGTTGGTATCTGTAGTCGAATTTCCAAGATTTTGAACACAGAAGAAAGTAAATTACACGACTAATCTAAATTTGTGTTGATACCAACAGTTTAGTCTGCATATTATGCTTTAAAATGACGTCAAAGTCATTCATTTGAATTTATTTAATTTTCTTAAGGAAAAAAGTTAAATCCGATGATAACTTTTGTTTCTAATGTGGGATTTTCAAAATTTCAATGAGAGACGAAAGTAAGTTTCAAGGCGAATCTAAATTTGTATTGCATTAAAATGTTATTAAGATCTTTAAATTTCATTTTTATAATTTCCTTAAGGAAAAGAAAAATAAAGATAATGTAAACTAGAGTTTTTGAAATTGGATTTTCAAGATTTTGTTGACAGAGGCAAGTAAAAGTAAAGACGAATCTATATTTGTATTGATATCAACAGTTTTGTTTGCATATGTTACTTTTAAATGAGGCTAAAGTATGTATTGAAAGAGTAATAGAAGTACCGACGTTTGCAGCTACATAAAGCTAATGTGAGAATAGAGGGAGGGGGAGGATCGAAAACCCACACTTTATAACTATTAGAAATCTTAGCAATACTTATAAATGACTTTTTTTCTTCTTCCCAAAAAATATTTTCTATTGCTTTAAAGAAAACTCACTGAATTTTACTGCAAAAAGAAACAAAAAACTGCAAATAATCAAGTCTAAAAAATAAAAAACGCCATGTTTTCAGAAATTTTATAGCTCGTTATCAAACAGCTTAAGTCGGGAAGTAAACATACGCGTGAATGAATGCTACGAGATGCATGAATCAAAAAGGATTTACGTGCGGCGGCGGCGGCGGCGGGACCGCGTTCAGTTTTTGAGGTTTACGGCATAATAAATAGTGCGATTCGTTTTCGGCGGTTGGGAGGCGGCGGGTAATATACGAGCAATGCGTTCCACGGTTGCCGCCAGCACCAAACACGCATCTACCAACCGCCCCCCACCGGCCCTCAACCTCCTTTCACACATGTACATAGTATATATATATATAGGCATTTAATAGAGAATGGAAGCCGCCTCCTTGACGGCAAAACGGCAGGGGATGGGGCGGGGGGCAGGAAGGGTTTTTGGGCGAAAGGTGGCTTTATTTCGTTTTATTATGGCCAAGACTTTTTATGAGGCCACATAAAACGGAGACGCACCACCGTGTCCCACACACCGCCGCAGGGCCCAAGCCGGTCTTAACTAAGTGTAAGCAGTAGAAATCTGCCGCCCCCATCACACCGCCGACACACAAAAAATACGCGTACCAGACAAGCAAGAAGATGTAAAATGATGCGTTTGCCGTGCGTTCGTGCGTTTGTACGTACTTAACAGTCGACTAAGGATAAGAAAGATCTGAGGGAGAACGGAGGAGTGATGGAGAGGAGGAAGAGGGGGTGAAATGAAAAAAGTACTGCTAAATTGACGCACAAATTGAATACATACATAGAGCACGTTCGCAGTCTCTTTTTTTGGGTCTGTAAGACATGATTTAGGCATGTAAAACATGGAGATGAAGATGTTGGATAAAAATGTTGAAATTTTCTCTTTTGTTGCTTTCAATAATTTGTGAACTGTTTGCTTGGGTGCAAGGTATAGGCCGCCTGGAGGAGAATAAATCAAATTACTTTTAGCCATTTTGCCGCCACCTATTGTGCGGTTTGCTTGCAGTTTTTATTCATCAGATCGCCCCAGAGTTCCGGTGTGGAAGTAATCATGTTTCCGTTGTTGGCAATTATTAGAGTCGTTCCCGTTCATTTTTACCGTTTTTAGTTTCTTTATAACGAAAATTAATGATATTGGACTTCTGACTCTGTTTTTATTGAGATTTTACAAGTACAATGCTTAAAAAGATAGAAGATTAGCTGCCTTAAGTTGGTCATTGAATTTTTAGGGTGCAGAGGATGCTTTAAATGAATGTTAACGTCATTAAATTAAATTTGTTTAATTTTCGTAAGCGAAATTAAAGTAAATACAACGATAATTTTGGTTACTGAAGAGGAATTTTCTAAATTTCAAAAATAAAGTAAATTTTAAGACAAATTTGACTATATATCAATAGTGTAGTGTGCATAACATGTTTAAAATGACAATAGCTTCATTAAATTCAATTTATTTAATTTTCTTAAGGAAAACAGGTAAATGCAGGTAAATTCTTCTGAAGTCGGATTTTAAAGATTTCAAAGGCCGGCGAAAGTAAATTTCAAGTCGAATCTAAATTTTTGATTTTCTGTCTCTTTGTAATAAAATTATATTGAACTTCTGACAAAGTGTTTATTGGGATATTAGAAGTATAATACTTAAAAAGTTAGAAGAACATTTTCTCAGGAAGGTTATTGACTTTTTTTAAACTTTTTGAGACATAGATGGCGCTAGTTGAAAAAATTGGATATTATCAAAGTGGAAAATACTAATGACGAATAGATCAAAACTTGCATCGCAGACAAAATTATGTTTTAAACTACATTTCTGACAGTCTGTCAGTTGCTTCTTTGATGTCAATAATAGCTCTCTACATCTCCATTTTCGACCAAATAACGCCATATATATGCCAAAACTAGAAACTCACATACATTTTCTTTAGAGGGCATGTAATCAACTTATTTTGAATTCTTTTAATTTTTAATTCTTTCAAATTAATTTATTCGTCGATGCATGTTTTGTTCTATTCGCCACTGGTATTTTGCACTGGCGCTAATCAGTTTTTAGTGTTTGCCCAACACCATGCCGAGTGATAATTGTGCCGAAGGGTACGTTTCGCATCGTCAATTAAACATCGTTGGGCCTGCATTCACCGCCAAACGCCGCTGTCGAAATTGAAAAGTTTGTGTAAGCCCTTGTAATCTAATCGCCCCTCCTCTACGTGGCTGTGGCTAAAATGCGCTTACCGTTTTTTTGTTTCAGAGCGCGTTTTGTGCACCCTCACACCCCCGGAATTGGGCACATGCTTTCGGGTTTGTCACAATTGTGGCATCGAACGAGCACGTCCGTTCTGCATACCCCGCGTGTATGTGGGTGAGCGTACGAGGACTTGAAGTACTGCTGGGCGAATATAGATCAGCCATCGTGCGGGAGCTTTCATTAAGTCGATTTGCCGTCAATTACAATCGAGAGAAGAGCGTTATCGTATTATTCTGTATTCAAGCTCCCATCCTCTCCGCCAAAGCGGAAACGCTCCTGTTGAGCTTTTGTGTCCGGACAATGACTAAGGGTTAGGATTGTCACAGCGGGATGTTGGAAAGTCAAAAAAATTAAAAATGGGACCATCATTTTACGGCCGTATATCTTTTTTTGTCATTTCTGAAATTTTGGATTCATTCAATTGCATTATGCAAATTTTTGCTTTTAGTATGTATTTTTTGCAAATATCGGTATTATTTGTTTTGTAGTAGTTATATTGTACTAACGTTCTTTTTCTTACATTTCTTTCATAGAGGATACTAATTTCAATTCGCACAATTCCCAAAAACTGGTACGATGAATAAATACGATGATAACTATAGTTTTTGGAGTCGTAGCCAGAGATTTTGATGATAAACGAAAGTTAATTTCAAGACAAATCTTAATTTGAATAGATATCACAAGATTAGTATGCATATGATGCTTAAAAATTGTCATAAAGTCATTAAATTGTTTTTTTATTAATTTTCTTAAGGACAAAAGGTAAAAACAGCAATAATAAAATAAAAAAATAAAATAAAACAGCAAAAGAGAGGCGAAATCAAATTTCAAGATAAATCTAAATTTACTTTGATATCTATAACTTATTATGTATATGATACTTTAAAACGACCTTAAACTCTTCAAATTGTAACTATTACATTTTCGCAAGTAAAAATTAACTTAATATAACTATAACTTTGGTTTTGCAAGTCGGATTTACGTAATTTTTATACCTGGCGAAAGCTATTTATTTACATTACTGGATTTCTAGTAGTTATAAATTCGTCGGTTCTAGATACTTGCCCACTCCTCTCCTTCGTAATGACGTCCTGTTGAAGCGAACACAGCAACGTCTAAATGTTCGTAAAGCCAGAGATGGAGTTAAGTCCACGATTTTTTAAATCAAAGTGTAGAATAGAACCATACTCCTCTATGTTCGAAAAAATGAAGTCTACGTTAATTTAACTATAGTTTTTTAAAATCGACATTAAAGAAACGACTTTCAGTCGGAATTATCGGTGGCAGTGCTGTTATTATCTTCAAAATTTGACATTTCGCTTTTTTCTTCCTGCTTTGTTGGCACGATATTATCATTCTTGCGGTGACAAGAACAATGCATCTTAAACTCTGTGTTCGCATTCAATGTCAGCCCATCTCGCCCGTCGCAGCGACTCTCTATTTTTTATTCCTGTATTTGCACCCCGCGTATTTATGTTTTTCAACTGCACGCCGCCCCCACCACTGCCGTTTCGCCGTCCGACTGATGGCTCGTTGCTTTCTTACTTTCGCGCATCGTTGCCTTTCCAGCTTCACATCGGGCTTGTCGCACCCCGGAGCCACTGGCGCACAGACGACGTCGTTCTGCTTAATGACTTTTATTTTTTCCTATTTTTCACCGCGCGTTACGACCGCCGCCGTTGCCGCCGACGACCCAGAAACACCACCCGGCCGTCCCCAAAAACGAGGAAAAATGGCCGACAGTGAAATATGCAGTTATTATGTTGTTGCCGTCACAGCGTACACTGGCTTTTTTTCTTCTTCTTCTCTAAACACACACCCTGAAGAATGCTACGAAATTACTCAGAAGATTGTGGTATAATAATATTATTAGGTGGTACTGATTAAGAAATCCGGTAGATTGTTCCACTAATTGGCAGTTTGACGTCTTCAATTAGGAAATTGCTCATTTATAAAGGTTTATTTCACGTTTTCATTACTACTTTGTATTAATTCGAAAAGGAACGTGTCACCATCTAGCAGTGAAATTGTTAAACATGTTAATAACGCCATCTAATGCTTTCAATTATAACTAGAAGTGGTTCTAGAACCGAAGTTGTATAACTACCAATTGAAATCCGTGCATTTTAATGTGATAATCTCAGGATGAACTATAAATCTCTCGTCGAGTAATACTTAAATGAATGCAGGAATTTTCAATGTTGCACATCTAAAGGAAAAGGAATATTTGCGATTTTATGAATTTCCATTGGCTGCTAGAGGAGAGCAGAGAACGGGGGAATGAATACGCTTCATTTGACTAAAAGCAGGCGATTCTCCAAAGTGGGTTTACTCACAGTTATACAACATCGCTTTGAATTAAAATCCGCTTATGAGTCTGTCAAATACTGGTTTCGGCAAATAGAAACTGATATTTGCACAAGCAGACACACGCGCTGGGAAGTAATGAATTTGTGCTACGCTCAATCGATGGAAAACATTCAATTATTATGCAAACTACTTTATTCTTCTTCTACTTTAGATTATTAACGAAAATTAATAGACTTTGTGTGTTTAATCCAAGGATACAGAGTTGAATGTGAATTAATTGCTATATTCCTTTGTACATTTCAACGGTTTCTTTTCATAGAAAGTAAAATTTGTTTGGAATTCATGTCATAATCTTGGGTAAGCATAATTTTAGATAAAATGACGGATAACTTAAAGAAATGTATGTAAATATTGTATTTCTTTGTGATGATTTTAAGAAAGCTGAGCACATCAATAAATGGGTAAAGCCTATGAGCTTATATGGATATCCGCCAGATGGCGCCATTCATTGACAGGTTAATTTGACGTGACCAATTAAAGTAATCGTACTTACTCGTACTTGAAGAAGTTTAATTGACATTTTCATTGCAAATTGCTAATCATTCGCAATGTGACTCTAGTGGTGGAATCGTAAAATACAATTATAACGCCATCTAACAGTTTAGTATGCATGTAGAAGTGTTCTTAGAAACGAGCCTTTCGAATGACTGATTGGATTAACTGAAAACTTAGGCGAACACGACCGTGATTAAAAAATACTTACACTGAGTGGTATTTGGTGGTAGTTATGAAGAAATCCGCAAGGTGGCGCCACTAATCGAGCATTTAATTTGACGTGTCCAATTAAAATTTAGAAAAATCGTATTTGTACAAGTTTAATTGCCGTTTTCATCACAAATTTCTAATTATTCGAAATGTAACATCTTGTCATCTAGAGGTGGAATCGTAAAATACATTAATAACGCCATCTAACAGTTAAATTTGTAAGTAGAGGTGGTCGCAGAATCGACGCTGCATAATTACTGATTGGAACAACTGAATACTTTTATGAATATGACCGAGGTAATAAAATAATTATGGTGAGTAATTTGGTTGAAGTTAATAAGAAATGCCGTAGATGGCGCCACTGATTGGCGTTTCCAATATCTCATATCGTTTCCAATAAAAATTCTCTGTGTAGAAGTTAAGGTAGAGGAAATTATCCACTCACTTTTCAACCAACTTGTTTCTTCTTTATCTTTGATTCTTAACGAAAATTAATAGAATTTGTGTGTTTAATCCAAAGAAATAAAGTTGAATATCAATTAATTGCTATCCCTTTTTACATTTAAACTTTATCTGTACTTTGAAAGTAAAATTTCTTTATAATTCATGTCACAATTTTGGGTAAGAATAAAAATGCCAGATAACTTAAAGAAATGTATAAAAAAATGTTGTATGTTTTTCGTGTTCATTTTAAGAATGTTAAGCACATCAACAAATGTCAAAAGCCTAAGCGGTTAAACGATTCAGAGACGTCGTTTCGTGCCACCCGTCGTTGCTGCCACCGCCACCGCTACCACCAGCGTCCCGCAATTCAACTGTTTTCGTGCGCTTGCCGCCACCGAAGCGCGCGCGCGAGACCGGAAGCCGTTGTTTGAATAATTTACTAGACATTTACTTAAAGGGGGATCGCGAGCACTTATACGACATGAACAACACTTATGTGCGCCCCTTTCGGCCGCCTCCGCACGCCGCCAGATAGCCGTTTTCGTGAGCAAAGCGGGTATTGATAAAAAGTACGCTTTATTGTTTTAGCCGATGTAGTTATTAGGGCTTCTGTTTGAAGAGCAACTTATTAAATTTGCAGCTTACTATGTACACAATTATTTCACAGTTGTAAAAATATCGAAAATATATAGAGCTGAGCGTGTAAGACAAAGCCAAATATTGACCTACTTCTGTCATAGTTCATGTATACTGGGCTAGAACCTTGCCAAGCACTTAGCCTACCTCCTAAGTGTGGTATAAATAACTTCATCGATGTTGTAACTTTGTATGTTTTATTCCCTCATGTGGCTGGGTTGTTTTATGAGACCGTTTTGACAGATTTCAAGATATAGATGCTTTTAGGATGTAATTAAAATATTATATTGGAAGGGGATTTAATGAATGTGCCTAGAGCAATTCGTAGGAGAAGATATAGTGGGTTACTTTGATCATATTGAAGTTTCGACAAATTGACTTGACGATGAACAGAGTATTCGATTATTTATTTTTCGATAATCTGACCGTTTTAGAAATACACACGTTTCATCGTACGATCTTTTAGTCGAGTGGACACTACATCGAAATTATTTTTGGAGAAGTATTTTATATGTTAACGCAGTTTCTATTAAAAGTACTTTCGATTAAATGTACTTTCGTACTTTCGATTTTTAGTGATTTGTTTTTCGATAAACTGACTTTTCGACTAACTGTCCGTTGTTTTCAATGATATGCCTGTAGGTATGTCCATATTCAGACTATTTAAGAAATGTACTATTTCATCGTGGGATCGTTTAATCGAATGGTCATTTCGTCGAAATTATTTTTAAATGTGCATTTTCTGAGTTATCACAGTTTCGATTAAGTTCTTATGATAAAATTAGTTTTTAGTAATTTCCGTGTGAATAATTTAAAATTCAATATTTCAGTAGAGTAATTAAGTCAAGTAGATATTTGATTACAATTTTTCGAAGCGCAGTATTTTTATAACCTCAGTTTCCATTAAATGTACTTTCGACGAAATAATCTGTATTTTGATATATTCACATCTAACCTATAACTGACCTATAAATGAACTGACTACCTGATCAACATATTGGTAAGCTGGCCGCTCGTTCAACTGACCTATCATTAAAGTGATCGCACGATTAACCGCTTCATGAACTGGCGTATGCATAAACTGACCGGCTGTACCATAAGCAATTCTATCGATAAATCGATCGTTCGATGTATTGGCCCTTCGATAAATTGACCTATCGATAAACTTATCTTTAGATAAAGTAACTTCTCGATAAACTAACCTATCGCTAAACTAACTCTTCGATAGACTGACCTTTCCATTAACTCATTAAAACATTATGCATATAGTTGATTAAGATGTATATTCAATGATGCATTTTAAGCAGCTTAAACTGCAGAATAGTGTTTTTATTGCAACTTCCTGCTTCCTGGAACATAATCTTTGATATACCAATATTCCAGTGGTGTGAGATGATCAGGGATGGCTGTTCGCAACAAGCAAACTGTTCCATTTCGCCGATATCCTGTTTCCCGTGTGCTGATTTCCGTTCGACGCGCAAATTTCGCCTTTCGCGTCGACTTTGCCGGCTGCACTTTGCATCCTGAATTCCAGCCACCCGGGCCCATTCTCACAGGCGAGTTTGCCTGCATGCACACGCCTCTTTGTGCATTCAGCATTCGGCTTTGCAACATGCCCGGCAAATCTTGCGCCGGAAATTTACAAAAATCGATGCTCTCTCTTGTCTATGATTTGCACTCTATTGTGCGCCTCTGTACGATATAAAGGCAGACAGCAATTCGCACATGAACGCATCCTGAATGAAAATCTCAGATTCTGGAAATGCGCACCTTGATGTCTAGACTAACGATACTTGAACCCTTCATCCACCTTCGGGGGTTCCGTAATTTTATGTATAACTGTGTATATATCTGTATATACGTGTATACGTGTGTGAGTTTGCGAGGGTTAGTATCAGTGAATGTGTGTGAAGAGACTGATACTTTATAGTTTATAGGCCGCCACTTTGTTACTCTGAGTGAAGTTTGATCATCTTTGGAGTTTGGAGGACGGTGCGTTGTTGTTACGGCCGATACTCTGCCGGATTAAATTACACGCACATTCCGTGTCGACGTGGAGGCGTCGCCAACGGCGTGACGCGGGCTTTGTGATCACCGGGCAAAGGGTTGCAGTGCAACAAGCCTTTCGCCACGGACGTAAGTGAACTTTGCAGTAAAACCGCTCATCGGATAAAGAGCTATCGTGTGTCATACGATGATCGTAAAGCACGTAAAATTGCGTTCGGCTGTCTTCAAGTAGACTATTCTGAACGAGTTTTCAGATGGTCAGATCACATGGGAATAACACACATTATTAGTGTCCAGAGTGTCCAGAAAATTTAAGTGATAGCAATTTTTTCAAGCCTAACATTCTCTTTACTAAATTTAGGAAAACTATTCAGTAAAATATAGGAATACTATTTATTTTGATAATTTATAACTTCGTAAAATCTGCAGCTAACGATTTGAAATTTTAGGAGAAAATCTTTGAATAGTTAGGGAATAGTCTTGAATATATTATTTCTAAAAATATATTTTTTGACCCTGTAAATTGTATATTGCTATGCAGTTTTAAGTATAAAGTGTTGTTTGGTATAAAAATCGACATAAAAATACGAAAAAATATATAATTATATATTTCTCTCAAAAACAATTGATATCATATTCTAGAGAATTTAATTATCTATAAACTAAGTTTTCAATTAGGCAAATCGATTCAGTAGAATCTTCTCAATCGTGTTCGCAAAACCGAAAAACGATGTTCCCAAAAATTGCGTTTCAAGTTAGGAATGCAATTTACTTTTACGAGCTATATATTCATAAATATTGCAGCTATCGACATGAAATTTTGAGAAAATATTTTTGAATAGTTATAGAATAGTTTTGAATATAATACTTCTAAATATTTAATTTTTTTAAGTCGCAAAATGAGGTTCTTATCTTAACTCATTAAAAACTGTTTATGAATTACTTTTGATGTGTGAAAACTAAGAAAACGACTATAAATACCAAGTTAATGTCGATGAAATAAAGCGTTTAATAACATTAAAAATGTATGTAGGAACGTCTAAAAAAACGTTAAAAATGAAAATAATAACGAAAACGAAAAAAAAGTAACTCGCAAACCTGTGAACACGAGTACAATTTAAATGTACTTTAACAGCTCGATGGATAAAAAACGAAACATTTCATTATTTCCAAAGAGCACCATCGAAAAATAGACCACAAAAGGCACACACAACAAGTTCATCAATAATCTATCCCGAGTATATCCACCATGTCTCCTGATACCGCAGGAAGAGTGCCCAGCTTCCATTTATTGAAAATTGTTTATTTTTTGCTCCGTTGAGGCCGCCATCGAAAGAAAAAAGAGAACTGAAGAGAACACGACGCATTTGTAGCACCGTTCTTCATATGTGGATGAATATAGCAAACCAACACATCGAGAGCCGCAGGAAAAAAGGAGGCAAACGGTAAAATTGCGAGGAAAACACAAATTTTCAGCAGCGCTACGAGGATGATGTCGGTCCAATTGAGCGGAACTATGCACGCGACTCCCTCTCTCACGCTGCGCATTTCTCTCTGTGGGCATTGTTCTCGTGGAAAATGGGGAAAGGCCGGGCATATTGCGCACTTGATATTTCAATTTTCATTCATTCGCGTCCAATTTGTTTGCGCGCAAGCCATTTCCAATTTCCAATTCAATATTTGTGTGATAAAACGCGTTTTTAATGAAATGTCAGTTTCTCCACTTGTGCATACCGCCGCCGCCCTCCTACATAAACAATCATCAGAGCGATGATTACTGACGTTTCAAATTTGCGATATTATCGATATAAAGACACCGCATTCAGCCGTTGATGATTTACAATCGTTGCGTTGCATTTATCCGGCATTTTATCATTTTCTACGCGCTGTTCTAGTCTAAAATTGGCATAAAATGATTATCACGCATTTTGTGAACAGTTGCATAACGCCGATATGTACCAAATCGGACACATTAAACCGTAATCAAAATTGTAATTTAATAATTGAACAGCTTTCGGCCATTCACTCGTCTATTCCGCATCATTGGCGACACAATACAGTAAATTTGCGAGTAAACTGATTTTAGTTATTTAAATAAATCGATGATTTTATATTTTTCCATACGTACAACGGATATTACGTAACATAATTTCCATTTTATGATATATTTATATTTTCCCATTAAGTTGTTGTTGATTACTCGAATCCATTCGCTAGTTTTTCATTATTATTATGTATTAAAAGCTTTATATATGCATTTACTATTTATTACTATGCATAGGCGTATAGAAATTGATGTAATTTTGAGTTTATTGAAGCGTCATCTATGAATGAAGTGTATTATTTACTTGAAAAATCTTTGAGAAAAATAATTCGAGGGGTTGCTATTACTTAATATTTATTATTTCTGTATTTATTATTGAAGTAGCGCCATCTATGAATAAATGGTGCTTATTTGAAAATTTCTTTGAGAAAAGTTATTTGTGAGCTTTTTGTTGATGCAATTTTGAGGGTAAAGAAACGCCTATGAATGAATTTATTTCGAACAAAGATTTAAAACGTGGATTTAAGGAGTTGTTATTACCTGTTATTAAATATTTTTGCATTTATTATCTATTTCTATATAAAATCATATGAATTTAGGTGTAAGTTCGGTGTAAATTTGCGTTTAAAGTGGTGTCATCTATGAATAATCTAAAATACTAAATAAATCTTTGAGAAAAACGATTTAGGGTTGTTATTACGTGAAATAAATGCCTCTATTTCCCGTAGTTTAGATGTCTGCCACGCACACGCATGGAAAATGCAATTTCCCGTCAGAAAATCGCCGGAAAATACCGATGCGTTGGAGAAATGAACCTAAAAATGAATTCTAACAAACTTCAGAAAAGCCTACAGAGCTAGAAAATGTCCCAACATTGTATTTGCGAATTTTTGCAAAATGAAAACTTACATTTTGCAAATATATCAACAGTATCATTTTAAAGTAAACTGATGTTAAATTACGTTAGAAATTACTGATCAATAAATCAATTTACCTATCGACTTGTTCAGTATTGTTTGTCAACGTTTGAATGAGATTTACCCTGGTGTAGTTGGGTTAATCGCTCGAAGGTACGAGTATACAGACATGAAGGAAGTATTCCTGCGAGTGTGTTTTCAGCTTTCGTGGTGGAGGTAGTCAAGATGTCGTATTATTCGCACCCCTCTTGCTGCCTGCTATCTGCTACATTGACTTTTACTTTATAATGCAAATAACCATTGCTTCACCACCGTCCTATGCAAATAAAACGCTTTGAAGCAATCGCTACCGACTGTCGACCATACGGTTTAGAATCGACATATTGAATCGAATATTGTATCATATTCCCTTTTATTGAGTATAGATAATTCCTTTTTAAATATGAAATATTACGTTTTTTGTTATTTCTAGAAGGCGTACATAAATAGGTAACTTCTGCGTTAAAAATATTAATATTGGGAACCGTGGTGCACAGTCGCTGTATGTTTTCCAAGATTTTCTAAAGTTTTTATGAAGGTCAATAGACAGTTTTGATATTGGAGAGAAAAGGCAGATTTTTAGACTAGTCCAATGATACCATCTTATCGATAACAACTTCCCGCTGATCGGATAGGTTAGACTTAAGAGTGGTGAAATATGTGTGAATCACCTTGTAGGTATTGGGAGAGAGCGAGTGGTAGGCCGAGGGTAGGCCAGAAAAGTGGATGTACGAAGTTGGGATGTATGATGTAGGGAGTGAACCTCAATCGAGGTGTTATAACATTTGTGTAAATAATGTTAGTCACAAGCCATACTTGGACGTGTCCACTTTTTCCCGCAGCTCAACCATCATTGTCAACAAACGGATAGTTCGGGTCCTGCTAAAATAAAAGACCTTCGGCGTTTAGCCTGTTCGCAACAATTGACTTAACTTCAAAAATTATTTAGTAGAACAAAAGTAAATTGGTCCATTGGAGGTCTGACAACCGACATATTGTATGTAACATGATTTTTAGGCAGAAATAATTGATTTTTATATAGTTTTTGTGATTTATACGCTTTAAAAAATCACAAAAATCGTATGGCATGTTTATATCGGCTAGTTTTTTTAATTGTTGAACTGCTTACACTCTAGCGTCCTTAATTACAATTGTGAACATGTTAAAAATAATTGCTTTTTTACAGTTTTATATTTAGAAAGCATTTTTTCGCATAAAAATTCTACTTAAAAAGACGAAAATATTTGTTTGTAAAAATCAATTAACGCTATATTTTGGGGAATGTAATTACCTATAAAGTGATCTATTACTGAACAAAATCGGTTCAGTAGAATTTTCATAATCGTGTATGCAAAATCAAAAATTCTATGTTTTTCTCGGATTTTAAATTTGAAATACATATTTCCCAAAGAATGTTCGAATAAAATTACGAAAAATATGTTAATAAATTATTTATCAAAAATTAATTGACGTCATGTTCTAGAAAATTATTGTTTATAATATGTGCTATCAACCGACAGAATCGGTTCAATAAACTTTTCTTAATCGTATACGCAAAGTCAAAAAATGGTGTTGCAAGAAAAATTTTATGAGTTTTATGAGCTATAACTTTGTAAATATTGCAGCTATTAACTTGAAATTTGCAGAGAGAATTCGTGAATATGCTGGCAATTGATTAGGATACTTTCTAAAGATCTATTTTTTAAACATATATATATGCAAATATTTCGGAAGAAAAACATCAAATTTTCGACCTATAATGACTTTTTCGACACATCATTAGCATCTTAAGGGAATGAAATTTCTTGAAGCCTTTGATGATCATATGACTCTAACTCGATTTATCATAGGAAATAGTTTCTGGTTTTGAAGAGGCTAGGTTAGACTAGGTGAACAGATAATTTTAAAAATAACCGATTTTTTACAGAGCACGTTTCTATATGTGTTTGAATATTTGCACGTTTCCATTTGCGCATTTGTTAATTTTAATGGAAATTGTGTGTTTACGCAAAATCTATTCTAGCGTTGCGCTGCATGAGTACGACGAGTACGCGCATTGCACAGATTTACTTGTTATATAAACGTACAGGCGAAACCGTTTTTGCGATTAATTACTGACGAGGTATGCGCTCTAACCCGGCCCGCTCAGCGGCGGCAGCCCGCCCGCACTCGGAAATGCGCTGTGTACACAATGTCCGGGCGAAAAACACGAAACGAAGCACCGCCACCGCCGCTTCCAACCTACTACTTGCCGCCACCCTACCAGTTCGTGCAGGTGCCGGTCAACAAAGCTCAGAAATTTAGCCTGTCAGGTGAAGCACGGTCCTTTTTCCCAGCTCTCGTCCTGCTGAAGCCTCTCTCGCAGAGACGCAGGTTTCGCAGGTTTGTGCACCGCGAATTACTCGCCCATCGATTCCACCAAACAAATATGCGCTAATTTAATCCAATTAGCAACAAACGATTACGTCATGTGGAAAATACTTCAAAAACGCACGAAATCGCTGAAACTGAACCTGACTAAACCGCTTTCATTACTGTAGATTTATTCAGTTATTAGCATGATATTGTAGCAAATAAAATTTTTGCGAAACTTCGTCAATAGGAATTAAAATGTTTAATAAAAATGGTTATAAAGGATGGAATAAAATAAATTGGCATTTTTTAGGCGTTTTTTTTCGAATTTTTGTTAATTATCCTAAAAATAACAGTTCTCATAGAAATATACAAATATGTTTCATCTAACTTTTTGTTAAACAATTAATCCACTGCGCTCGAGCGTTTTTTCCGGAACCGCCCTGTAGCAACTCGAGAAGAGGGCAGCCAAACTCTGATCGAGTATGTTCTGCCTAACACAGTATCGCGACTCTACTGCCATGACCAGACGCCCTGCGAGTTCACGCAGAACGTTACTCAGACGTGAAATCCACCCCTCTCGAGTACAAAAGATAAATAATTAATAGAATAATAGTAATGTATTCGGTCCGGAGACCTGGCCATCGACCTTCACTGGTCCTTCAGCCTGGATACATATGTTTTTATTGCGTTCGAACGTATTACATGTTATTGTGACTTTTGCTATTGGTTTTTGTGATGTACTTATTATTGTGTTGTTGATGTGATTTCTTGATGTGTGATGTGAATTTAAGTTGCTGGTTGATTCTTCTTGTGTGTGTTGTAGGTTGCGCATTGCAAATGTTGTGACTTTTTTTGTCAGTGTGGATTTTTAATGTGAATTAATTGAGTGATTTTACTGTAAATTTAGAATAATAAATCCACACTAGGGTTGCTCTCCCCGGGGACTCGAACCCCGTCCGCGTGTGTGGTAGACCGAAGTATTACCGAATATGTTGCCTAGATAGACAAATAATTAATATTTCCTTGTATCATCATATTGTGAATTTTCATGATTATTTTGTCTATACTAATGGATTTATCACATTTTTCTCCCTTTTTTTCAATTTGTAGGCAAGTTGACGTGTTCACGTGCCATCGTGGAATATATCTATTCATTGTCTGTTCATTTGAATTTTTTCATATCAAATATTAACCAAAGATAAAATATAACTGGTATTATTCCAGAATTATTCAGTTTCTAACGCAATATATCAATATTTATGGTTAAGCTTGCAAAACTAGGTCAATAGGGTATAAAATAAAGTACTAAAAACGTATAAATGGACAAAATATAATAAAATAACTTATGAAATATATAAAAAAATCAATGAAATATTAAATATTTATTAAACATTTTCAGAACTTCCTTGATGAGTGACATAAAGGACAAAAATAGTAAATTTCATAGACACAGACCTACATTTATCACTTTATATAATTTTAATTATTGAATTAATAGCCTCTATTTACATTTTTTTCAAAATTTTTCTATTTAACTTTTTTATTTTAACTTTTCTATTTACCTTTAACGCCACATAATTTAAGCAAAACTAAGTCGACAACGTATTTATAACTTAATAAGTCATTAATAACTCTGTGTATATGTGTATAAAGGAGCTAAAATAAAGCAATAAAAAATGTTCCTTGAATTTTCGAAGCAAAATATTGTTCTAATATATAGTGAGTCGGTCATTTCGGTCATTAGAGAATCCGGTGCGCTTGCCTGATAGTTGACATTTGCCGGACGTTATCCCTCGGGAAGCGGATGCCAAATATGGAATATACGTGTAGAAGCGAACATCATAACCTCGGCACTAATATCCAGCCAAAGTATTGCGTTGGAAAGGCAGAGGGACTTGAAGTCACTCCGTTTCATCTCAAATTGAAACTAATATTGAACCACTGTAAGGATACACGGTGAAATTAAATTGCTACTAGGTGCTCTTTGCTTGCACACTGCCAAGTTCATAACTGTCCGGTTTAACCAATTTCTGAAGTAATAATCACGATTTTAAAAGAACAAAGGTGAATATTCAATATTGACTTAAACGTATTTTTTAGGTTCTTGCCTTATTTTCTGTCAAATTTGGCCACATTTTCGACGATTAATTTGAGATTATATTAATTTTGTCCTTGATATAGACTGATTAACATATTTATGTTGCTAGGTTTTCGTCAAATTTCGATTATACGGTCTTTTTTGGTCATTTGAATCGGTCAACATCATTCGTTCGTTTTATTTGGTTCGAACATTTTTTACCTCTCATCTTTTTCGGGAATATCTTTTCGTAATTCCTTAGAAAAAACTAAGAAACTTCCACTTTCTAAAATGTAATCATAATATCTCCCGCTCCAACAGAGAAAACCAGAAAAATGTCAATGTCATGTATTCACAAATTTCAGATTTTTTCGAGAAAAACTTGAAATTCATGTGTTTTGGGTTGTCTAAGACAATTTTAATGAACAAAATAGCTGAAAATACAGCCGAATAGTTCTTAGTCACACAGTTTGCTGTCAGTTGTTTTTTGCGGAATCTTTTCCGGACGTTTCGTGTAATTTAATCAGCAGTAAATATTGTGTTACGTAAAACGCGAGCACGCTGCGCCTCCGCCACCGTTAGCGTTTTGTGGCTACCATCATAGCGTCGGCCGCCATCCCGCAAAAGAAAAGGACACACGACGAGTCCGTCGTGCAAGTGACCCGGAATCTCGAAAATCGTAAAGAACATGTTTCGGATGCGTTTGCTCCCAGATTTAGTTTGTAAAAGCTATATATGGGAGCAAACTGTTACTAATACTTCGAGAAGATAGTTTTAAGAAATACTTCTGATAATATCAATAAATATCCTTAGAACATTCCTAAAAAGTCCAATAAAACAATGCGTAAAAAATACTTTCCTAACAAACGTTGTCGGAAAAAAGTAAAATATCTTAATTTATATTTGAGTAGACTTTTAAGATTAATGAGTACATGTAATCGATTTACTATTATCATCAAATAATAGTGCATTAACGTAATGTATTTACTAATGATTGTGGTAAATTTATTTTCCGGTTTTAGCGGAAGCTATTAAAGTATTAAATGTGTGGCCTCAAATACTGGGAGGATGAAAGTAAATAACAATGTAGTAATTTTGAGCTATCGGTGGGATATCGAAAAAAGCAAGTAAAACTACCGATAATATCCGTAAAATGAAAGAAAAGTGATCAATATAGATGTTTCTAATACTAAACGTTTTTCCATGATGTTGGCAATGCATTCATAAGCAAATTACTCATTTGAGGTAAAAGACAATTGGTAACAATTTATATTGTTATATTGTGACTAATAACTCGTTAAAATTATTATATAGGCCTAATATTTACTTTGTTTATTATCTGAATTTTATAAGAAACTGCGGGTGAATAAAGATCTGTTTTTTATAGCTTTGTAGTTTTTATTTCTTAAAATTTACAATAATAAGATATGCAGGATAAGAAAGAGCAGAAGTTGTTCTTTCAACTTTTGTAGTTGTAGGTTTTATAAAATAAATACTACAAAGCGTTAAAATCCATATACTAATTTAGAGACATTTGCATTACGAGACATTTCGGGGTGTTTATAAATGAATATTTGAATTTTATAGCATTGTAGTGTCTATTCTTTGATACTTACAACAATAATTGTAACATGATGAGAAAGAGCAGCTCAGATAGTTCAATGTTTAACTTTCAGTTCTTCGAGATATTGAAAATTCCAACACGTAGAAAGTTTCGTCTTGAATACTCGTGTTTTGACGCTACCACGGCTTTCTAGGGTATTTGTAGATGTACCTTAGCAAGGGAAGGATATTGGACGACTAGGAAAATTTGAGGAAAGTGTAGAGAGAGTCTTTCAAGGGTAACCAAAAATAATTTATTAAAATAGCGAGTCGTGAGTTAACAATACTTATGTAGAATTTAGAAATTATAAAGAAACTCTTACAAATAAACCCGAATCGTTTGCAGTTATAGACTAAAATGTCTATAATTCTCGAAAGGTGCAGATATTGATCAATCTTAAAACATTAGCAAAAATTGTTTGAGTTGCTCTTTCATTTCGTATCTTAAACATCATTTTATGTTTTCTAGATTAAGTACTACAAAGTATTAAAACCTGGATATTCATTTAGAATCACTCATATTATGAGACATGATGGAGCGTTTCTAAATGAATATCTGTGTTTCAAAGCTATGTAGTTTCCCTACTATAAAACTTACAACAACAAGTAATATATCACAAGAAAGAGCAACTTAAGCAGTTTTTGCATTCATGCTTACTTTTTTAGATTTTAGAAATTGTAGCCCTCAGAGAGCATTTTATTCCATACTCGCATTCTGGCCCTCAGTAGTCGTCTGATGACGCTACTATCGCTTCCTGGCGCATTTTAATGGAGTTTTTCCATAGGGAGAGTACAGGTCGACTAAGAATTAATAAATAAAGACTTGAGAGTATCTACCATAAGTACCTCGATAAAATTTGTTCGAAAGTCCAGCCCCAAATTAACAATTCCGGGGCCGAATGTTCGGAAATTATAGGAAAGCGCTCATGAATATGCTCGTATCGTTTTCAGTTGCTTTAGAGTAAAATCTTGAGGACCTGGAGAAAATTTCAAATTTTTAATGTCAAGCATTATATTTCTTATGATTTACATAAACAAAGTACTGTCAATTAATGCACATGGTTTACAATATACTATTTATTAGGGGAGGATGCGGTCAGCATTAAAGTCGTAGGTACGGCACCGATAAAATAGTGATAAAATAACGCTGTGCGCACAAGCGTGTGCGAGGAGATACGTAGTGGCGGCGAGTGACCGCCCGCTTGCCGCCTACCACCGCCGCCAACGCTCCGGCGCGTCAGTACGATCGGCACCGTCGTCCGATGCGCGTGTCACGAACGTGCCGCCGTCTTCGTCGCCGCCGCCTTCTGCGTACACCACCGCTTTATACACACACCGCAGCAGTGCACCCGCATTCAAGACGGTAATTTATCGCGCGAAAATCGCGGTACTTAATGTGTTAAAGTGCAATTTATTTTTACCGAAAACATTCTCATCGTGTGCAACATTTTCGGAGATTATCTCGTGAAAGTTTCGCGAACAACGTGGATAAAAATGAGAGTAAACGCAAAGCTTGTCTTTGCTTGTGAATTTCCACAGGTTGGAGGTTGAAGAATGTGATTAAATTCATTCCGGTGGTTTAGTGAAATTTTTTTTTTATATAGTTATATGCACATTTGAAAAGGACTTAATCGTGTCTACGCGAATGCGGCGATGCGTTAAAAACTTGTGTTTGTTGACAACTGTTTCCTGGTTCGCTTTGGTGGTTGCTAGCGGTGTGCTTTCGAAGAGATAGAGAATATAGAGAGGCTACTAATATTGGGTTTTGCTCGTTTACAAACAACTCGTCGACGGCCGCGCAAAAACAATCTCACTATGTGGCAGTTGCGTCTCGTATCAATCTGTGCGATTATACTTTTTGCGGAATCTGCATATGAACGCATAGGTAAGCTTCGATTAATTATTTGTATTTGCATAAAAAACACATCAAAGGCAGGACGTTCATTTGTTTTTTAACGAGAAATTTCCCTAAGGACTTTTAGAATAATCAAGATTTTCTCGATAAAGCTCATGAATTTCTCTATACATTGTTTTCTCTTTTTGTTCCTTTATATAATAATTTTTTATAATATTATTTGTCTTAAGTATTATAATGGCTAAATAAGCAAAACTGAAGGAAATTTTATGTAAAAAGTTTTGTAAGGCAATTTTCAAACTGTAAAAACCGGCACCTCCACAATTTCTTGTTTTAAAGGTGGAGGCACCGGTGTTACCAATATCTGAATATTTCTTGATTAGTTTGAATTAGAAACTATTAATGTAAACAAATACATTTACTACTATTTGGTTAAAGAGGCATGGACACAATAGAAATTTGACATTTTTCGATCCTAAACTAATAATTTTGAGAAATTATAAAACTGTGCACAATTATTTATCAATAATATCCATGTAAATATACAATGAGTAATTAAATCTAAGTATATCATCATTTGACATATACAATTACCTATTTATTTAGATAGAACTGTCTATTTGCCTATTTGTCAATGAAATATTGATAATATTCGCATAAAATGTCATCCTCCATTTCCCCGTTGATTTACGAAGAGAAATGTTGAAATTGAGTGACGTTGTTTTAAGTAACTAATATATTAATCATTTTCATTTAATAATTAGTATTTTGATTGGAAATAGATAGGAGATTGAAGAAATGATAGAGGATTAATTGCTATTAAGCAGAAACTGTCATTTCCATGATGGAACCTTGTTTCACCTTATAACTTTTATCTTAATTATAATAATTCATTGGAGAACTTCATCATAAAGGCTATTTCTTCCTTTTTTCAATGATATATAACAGTTCTAGGATATATTCAAAATTAGTGAAAAAAAATGAACAGAATTTGAAAAAATAAAAATTTTAAGCGATATTCTTTTTAAGTTTAATAACATTGATTAGAAATAAGATATACAAAATTGAGATATATAGGAAACAATGTGCTCAATCATAATATTGAAAATTGTTTAAGATTTCGATTCTAATTTATCATATTTGATAGGTAATCTCTGGAATTAGACAATTATTGATAAATAATGCCTGTATAAATATATAATTATCAATTAAATACAAGTAAATCATCATTTGAGATAAATCGGTCTTTATGTCAATGAAATATTGATAATAGTTATATAAAATATCAGAGAAAACCGGCGCCTTCACAATTTCAAATTTTAATTCTTAAAGAGAAACTGAAATTGTGTTTTATGTAACTAACAGTTTTATCATTTTTAGTTAACAATAAATGTTTTGAATAGAAATAGATTTTTTGGAATTCACTTTTTTGGAATTGATAAGAATTTAATTAGGAATACATCAAATAAAACAATTGATGATATTTTGAAAACTCCAATAATTACTTTCTGAAATATTAAAAAAAATTGATGTTATACTATAATATATTATACAGTACAGAACATTTTTTGTAACATTTTTGCGACTTCCAGACCTGTTTACAGAACGTCACATATTCATTACACTCTTTACCTACACATCCCTTGTTTAAATTTAATATCAAAGGATCACTCAACTTAATTGGTATTATAAACAAATATTGTCAGGCAAAAACAAATCAAAATCGAAATTTATTAAATTTCAACAATGTTAAAATGAAATATAAAATATATGTCGTGTATTGTCATGTAATTTCCTTCAATATAAACTGAAATTTGAGAATCGCCCGAACATTCCCCATTCCCAATGTATGCTGCAGGACTACAGCTACATTCCTAGTTGGATGGAGACTAGTTTAATTTTCTTTTTCGTACACGCAGCCGCTGGCTGGCTAGGCGCTGATAAAGAAAGTTTGCGCAAGACTCTGGAATCTTTTTTGGGCCTTGTTTGCGTTTTTTGCACTCTGGAAAACTCGAAAACGGGGTTGGAGGTGAAGGGGGAGGACGAGGAGGAACAGTAGAGAACAGAGAGCGGCTGCGACAAAGCAAATACGAGCCCTCTGAAAAGCTCAGTTTGGTGAGAGCACAATATGTGGAGGCGCGGCATGCGCATTCACTTCGGGACTTTGTTAAATTCCAGGACGATGGCAAATGCCACTCGGGGTGGTCGAAAGTTTGCGACAGCATCGGAACTTCGCCTTCGTCGAAGTTCGCAAATTTACACCACGTGTGTTAGGTATCTGCGTGTCGGTACATACATGTGGTTTAAGTGTGTGGAGGTATGTGTTTGTGCAAAATCCAAATCTAAGCCAGACAAAAATAGACGTAGAGAAATATAGAATATACTCAAACAGCAAGGGTATACGTATACATTCTTGTTATTTGATCTATTCAGAACTTTATAATTTTCAAGAATATAGGGTTTTCTAGTTTTTAGACATATCACGATATTATTACATTTTTTAAAGTCGAATAACTTTTAGCTAAAATATGATAAATATGAGTGTATAAATTCATTATAAAGATAATTTCTTTCTCTTTCTAATGATATACAACAGGTCGATGATATATTATTAAATTCTGGACAAATTAATAAGAAATGAACAGTATAAACAAGTCCCTCGAAAACAATTTTAAATATTTAGAGTACGATAAATGCTACATGAAAGGATATAAATATGATTGCTATACATCACTTTGAAGCCAATTTCTTATGCTAGGTGATGATATATAATATTTGCAATATTCTTTAGCAAATTTTGGAGAAATTTACCCTAAATCAACAGAACAAAAAAGGAGACAACCGGAAATAATTTAAATTATTTTAAGTCTGATAACTTCTATCCAAAGACAGATAAATCTGATTGCGATACATCATTTTGAAGACAATTACTTCTTCTTTTTAATGATATATAACGCAATATTAATCTAATCTAAACTTCTTGACAATTAACCTCAAACACATTCACAATTCCATTCTCAAAACTCAAAAGTCTGAAAGTAAATCAGCAAACATGTAATTTAATAAAATTGTCCCTGTTAAACAATGTGAAACTTTATATCCCAAAGAAATATAGAGGGTTGATAAGAAAATTTTGATAAAGATAAAATCTTGATATAGATATTTTCCGTGTAAAATTTCATATTTAACTTTGGTAAATACTTTATAAAATGCGAACAATAGCTTCGCATTACTTTGCAAACTTAGTATTGAAGAAAGAAAATAGCCTTGTACTCTTTAGCAAATGGTAGTAATTCCCTGAAAGCACATTAAAGCTGCTTTTGCCTGCTTTTGTTTTCTGGCAAATATGAATGTACTTATTGTGCCGACATTTGTTACATTTATTCATGACATAATGCATGTATGCCGTCATATAGTTGAATATTGTATTAGATATAATTATATATGTTATTATTATATTAACTATGGTATTCATAATCGTTACGATGTTACTTTTCATGGCTTTGTATTGATATAAGTTTGCATGTAAAATCGTTGCTAGAAGACTTGCAACATTTTTCCTTTTTCTATAAGATTTTTTGTACATCGTATAACTTCTATCTAGAGTGTGGCATATTACAATGGCATACATCATTTTAAAGACAATTTCTTCCCCTTTTTCCAAATATATATGAAATTTTAATGTTATATTGTTTTAGTTGTGAAAGTTCGAGGAGAAATTAACAAGAAATGTGTAGAACTCAATAAAAAAGACATCAGGAAAATATATTTAGATTTTGTCTAATAACATCTATCGCCAGTGCGTAAAACTGGAAACGTTAGTTTGAAGAGAATTTCTTTCCCTTTTTAACGCTATATAATGCTTTCAAGTTATATTATCTGTTATTTGAAAAATTGAACGGAAATCAACCTACAATGCATAGAAAAAGATAAAACGAAGCACTTGAAAATTAATTTTTAATTTTGCCTAATACCTTCTATTAGCAATGCGATAAATTAGATTGGAATACCTCAGCATAAAGACATTTTCTTCCTCTTTTTAACGATGTATACCCCTTTGTAAATTATATCATCAGATTTTTGAGAAATTGAGCAGATATTTACCTGAAAACGAATAGAATAGCAAAAAACTACCACCTCGAAGAATAATTTTAGATTGTGTATAATAAATTCTATCGCCAATAGGATAAAGTAAATTGAAACATGCTAGTTTAAAGAGAATTTCCGTCTCTTTCTAATGATATATAATAAAGAAAATATAATAAAATGAGACTAACCTGTCGAAAAATACTTTGAAGTTTTGCCAGTCTTATAACTTCTATCAACAATATAATAAATTAGATTAGTAGACGTCATTTTAAAGTCAATTTCATCTCTTTTTATGGATATATAATACTATTATTTTTAAACAGAGATGAACAGAACACAATTACACCAACAGGTTTTTAATAATTTTGAAAAACTCTAAGCATACCTGAAAAATGGTGAAATAGATTGGGACACATCATTTCATAACCAATTTTATCCTCAGTCTCAGGATACTCATTACACACTTATAACATTCAACAAATAAATATTAAATTAACACAATCAATAACGCATGTATATCCTATATCTATAAAAGTACAGCTATCATCCCAGAATCGCCCTTCACATTTTCTTTTCCAACACCATTTTTGTGATAACAGCCAGCCCTCCCCTCCTTTTCTCCAGCCATTTTCCGATAATATTTCCTTCTCTTCCTTGGGACCCTAACCATTCCTTCTTTAGTCCTTCACAGCCCCTTGCCAGATGCTCCCATGTGTCCACCCCTGTCATACAAAACGCACATTTCGTGTATTCCTGCCCCATCCAGATCTTTCTGCCTCCCTCCACCAAGCCACACCTACTCCTTGCCAGCAATGCCTTCTCACTTCCGCTTCTACCCCTATCCCCAAAGTACCAGGGCCTCCTCCCGATAAGCTATACTCTTTCGTATCCTGGGTTGTAGGTACTGCTCATTATCCGCTCTAATAGAATAGTAGAACAGTATTCAATCATTCAACAATTGTTGAGATATGAAAATACAAAGATGTATACATTTTTAAAATTGTAACAATTAATTATATTAATTACATTAAGAATTAATTATTTAAATACGTCTTTCTTTGACTACAAAAATAGAAAAGTAATAGTAACTAACAGACAATGTAAATTCCAATTTTCACACGTAAATAGTCCATATTCCAATAACCAACATCGAGGACAATAAAGCATCATAATTGAATATAACTATTGTATTTAAGTTTCGAGTGGCTTGTTTTCACCCATGCGTATAATTCCAACAACGGGTTTATTGGAAAATTAATTCCATAGAAATCGTAGTCGATTGTAGCCGTGCAGACTGCGTGTGACATGCAATTGCTTTACTGCTTTCGCGTTCTGCCAATGGTCAATGGCGGTTCATAATTTTTCCATGCATGATTTAATTTTGTGCTCATTTTGCATCGTTAACTAGAAATAACAATGTGACATACGTAACAACCTAGTGATACGATATTCATGTTGTTATTTCTGCTTGGGAAACTTGACAATCCTGGATAAGGCTTCAAAAGAGAAAAAAAAACTTGCAACAAGAGAAAGAAAGTGGATCTATCAAGAAAGTTCGGGGAATAAATAAAGATACGCTTGAAAATTGAGCGAAATTATTTGAGTTATACGAATGTAACTTGATATCTTAAGAGCATAAAAGCAAGCGCACTTTGGGAGAGGGATATGCTCGGAAAGAAGTCTGAAATTTTCGCAAAAATTTATAGGTATTGGCGGTTGGATGGAGGCAGATTGGCTGGAAAGGCTTGGGGGAAAGTTCAACTTGCCAGCGAATTGGTTCGTAAAGTATAGAGTTTCAGATGTGAGTGCAGAAAACAAACCAAAAGCATCCGAAATGGCTAAAGATGTCAGAAGAGAAGGGAACAGGAATGAACTCAATCGGTATGTGTATTTTATTTGTTGGAATCGTACAATTCAATTTTTTTTTTATTTCAAAAGTTGACAGAAAATCTTGCAAACATTTAGAACGCAACGAAATTTAAGAATTTCGTTTTGTACAATTCGTAGATATATTGTTAAAAAGAGGAAGAGATTGTCTATAAATTGATGTATTCCATTCTAATTTATCGTATTACTTATAGAAGTTATTAGACAAATTTTCAAACCTATTTTTCGGTGTGGTTTGTTTTGTGTTCCATATCAGATTTGATATCAGATCAGTTTTTGCTAAATTTCTCAAAAATCGAATAATATAGCATCCAAGTATTATATATCTTTAGAAAGAGGAAGAAAATGTCTTTAAAGTAATTTATTCCAATCTAATTTATGGTATTGTAACGTATTTTGCGAGTGGCTTCTTGTGTTCCAATGTGGTTAATTTCTGCCCAAATTCTCAAAGATTTGATAACACAACTTACAGGAATTTTAAACCGTTAAAAAGTAGGACAAATTGTTTTTAAATTCATGTATTCTAATCTAATTTACCACGTTGTTCTTAGAAGGTATTTGTCAAATTTAAAAATTATTTTACGACTAGCTTGTTTTAGCGTGTTTATATTGATATCAGGTCTGCTGGATTTGTCAAGATTATGCTAAATCAATTTCCAAGTGTTATACATCATTAAAAAGAGGGAGAAATTGTCTTTATAGTGGTATTTTTCAATATTATTTATCGCATTGTCCATTGATTTTATTAGACAAGATTATAAAAATATATTTCCACTGGCTTGTTTTACTGCGCTCTATTAATTTCAGGTCATTTTCTGTTCAAATTCTCAATAATCTGAAGATATATCTTTCAAGTGTTATATACATTTCAAAAGAGTATAAAATTGTATTTAATATGTCATATGTCAATTAATTCTATCTATTTTCATGGAGACGTTATAGTTCTTTAAAAAATCAGATTAATGTTTGGCTTATTTTTCGATTATTCCATTCATATCGAGTTAATTTCATAATTTCTCAAGAAGCAGAAAAGACAACTCGCAAGTGTTAGATACCATAAGAAACATGAAGAAATCGTAATTAAAATGCAGTTCTCTACTCAATTTTTTTTTCATTGCAGATAGAGGTGATTGCATAGTAAAGTGAATTCTTCTTATCAATAGTGTTAGCCTCTAATAGGACTAAATACATTGAAAAAGAATTGAATAGAGCTAATGACCGTAGTAATCGATTTACCGAGCATCGACTCAAAAAAAAACATATCCCCATTTTGAAAGTCTACTCATATAAACTGAAAATCGTTAGTTTTACTGTTATTATTTGCATTAATTGCTTTAGAATTTTGAATATTAATACATTTCAACTATTTTTATATTAAAATATAAACAATAACTGAATATTGTTTGTTAAAATATTATATAAACCCGTAAAACTGGGTTCAATTTCAAATTCTATTATTTCCAGTTAACTTTTTGCTTGATTAAATGCGCAGAAACGTTCACAATTGATTGAAAAATAAATTAAAATTAAGTCCATTTTCAATATTATTCAATAAATTTTAATTATTTATGTTTATACGCGTATAAATGAATAGTTTAAATTGATTTTTAAAGAAAATAAATGATGTACATTGGAATTTCGAAAAATGTATTAGAATATTTAAAGTCCAATAACTTATATGTGAAAAGAGATTAATTCGATTAGGACACATCATATTTACTGCCCACGAGGTCCCGGGTTCGATTCGCGGTGGGGATGCATAGTAAAGTGAATTCTTCTTCTTATCAATTGTATTAGCCTATAATATGCCTAATTACATTGAACAAGAATTGAATAGAGCTAATGACCATAGCAGTCGATTCTAGGTAAATAAAAAAAAAGACACATCATATTAAAGACAATGCTTTGGAAGATATTGTATCTGATTCTGGAGAAATTAATTAATTACATATAGAAATTATTGAACTTTTTATTCCGTTGCTTTCATTTATCGTTCATTTCTTCAGAATATATTAAAATATCTACCAAGTGGTATATATCGTTAAAAAGAGGACGAAATTGTCTATAAAATGATGCATTTCAATAGAATTAATTGCTTTTCAGATAGAAAACTTTTATTATTGGAATATATTTTTCGAAATTTCGATTGGTAGATTTTAACATACTGTAAAAACTAAAAATGTAAAAGTATCTACAAAATCATTAACATTCCAAAGGAAAATTTAACTTGAAGATAGCATGACACGTAAAACACGTCTAATATATGCAAGTCTAAAGTTATTGATTAGATAACTTCATTACGAGCGACCAATATTAATCCCTCTACCCCGTTCAATCGCAACAGTTTGCCAACATTGGAATCGACACTTTGATGTGGCTGGATCTGCGTGAAGTGGCCAACGTTGAGCATGCAATGTGTATGCAAGGCGAGCGCATCAATTACAAGCCGCGAGACGGCCGCCACACCGAAAACTCGCCTGAATTATTGAACCTCCATCGCTAACACCGCCGGCGAGTAAGTCTGTGTGTTCATCGATACATGGAGCTTTCGAATGAAACCTCGGCGAAGGAGGCGACGGCGATGCAATATTGCGTTATTACGTTAGGATGTGCTCGATAACTTTGCTTGCGTACACCCGCGTACTTTCCACTGCGATAATTTATGCATTGCCTGCAGAAAAACGACGGCTACAAGGAACCCACCATGGAGTCGTCAAACTCATCAATACTTTGAGAGCAGGCTTTGAGAGGGATGAAGTCTCACGGAGTGGTTTATTGCTAATTTATTCCGTCAGCCGATAGTATCGCGATAGATGCTTCTAATTTATGCAATGTTACTGAAAGTTTCATTTTGTAGCTAAAAATTTTGCAGTTTTTGTTGTTTATAGTGTAAAATTTGTTATTGTGCGAGCAGGAAAGATTATTTGAGGGGATTTAGTAAATTTATCTTGGAATGAAACGATAAAAATTGATTTTCTAAATTTTAATGTCATACGCGGATTTAGTGGTGATTGATCTGTGCAATTATGGTTGATTTCTCCTGATACTGATAATATATCGCAGGTATAATACATCATTAAAAAGAGGAAGAAGTTGTCTTTAAATTGGTGTATAACAAGTGAATGTATCTCGTTGCAGGTAAAAATGATTGAACTTTGAACATTTAAAATCATTTTTCTAATGCGAAATGTTTAAAATTCAATAATTTCTATCTAAAATTTGATAGAATTGATTGCTATATGATTCGTTATAGATATTTTCTTCTTCTTCTTAATGATGTATAATACATAGCTAATATTTTATCAGATTCTAAAGAAATTAACTAAGAATGAACAGAATATAATAGAAATCACTCGAAAAATAATTAGAAATGTTTAAAGCTTAATAATTTTTATCTGAACATAGATATTTTTCGTTACTATACACCATTTTAAAGATAATTTCTTCTTCTTTTTAATGCTATCAAATAATTGAAAGCTATTTTATCCGATTCTGGAGAAATTAGCTCTAAATAAAGAAATGGAAAATGTGAAACTTTATTTCCGCCTCAATCTACGTAATTTAACATAGTTTTCGTATCCTAGACAAATAATTATAACAGAAAATGCTTTTACATAGTTCAATTTAACAAAACTGCGTTTATCGTCACTGAAAACTCTGTACAACACAACGTTCGTTACATTTCTTCATAAACTTGACGAATGTTTACCAAAGCGTTGGCTGAATTATATGAGTTTTATCCTTTATAGAATTTACTATTCACAGTATTCTCAAAAGTTTAGGCAAAAGCAGTTTTAAGGAAGCGGAAAATGTCGACTCTGTAGTGGGTATTGACGCGAACAGTTCGCTGAACATCGCGGTTCACTTTCGGAGGTACCGGCTTGCGGAACGCAAATAAACTCATGCCTGCATCAGCGACGCAAATGCCGAAACCGAGAACAACAATGCCGCAACACTTACGACTCCTTCGAGGAAATTTCACTGTAATATTCGCTCGCCGAGGAAATTCACGCCATTTGCAACGCAGCGCTTTTGTCTCTCCCTAAACATTGCTGTCTTTGTCTGCTGCCGTCAATATCAATAAACATAATTTTGAGAAAAATACAATAAGCGTACGACGCTAAATCCTCAGGAACTATTTTAGAACCTAGTGTAAAATGTAATTTGTGGTCTTAAATCGACGCAGCGCAGTGTTAACGCTGAAAATATGCGTTTTTTATTATGAATTTTAACATATTTATAAAAATACTATCAAAATAAATGATACATCGTAAGATAGAGTAACTCTTCTAGTTTACTAATCAGTGGTTAGAATTTAAAATTGCTGTTTTTACATAGAGTTATCAAGAATATACTTTACCCTTTGCTGATGATAAAAAGCAGAGAAATGTATTCAACGATTCATATATCAGCATATTCCCTATTTCATTTTCTATTAAATGCGGTATTGGATATTAATATATTGATTGTGGTCGATGCTTTTTAGGAGTGCATATAGGAGAGAACAGTGGACCACATGTAAATCATCCATATACGAGTAGAGATTCTGTTATTTCGTTCGTCGTGAGAAAAATGCACACTGCGCCATCCTATATACACTCCCAAAAAAGTATGACATACAAGGTAGATATTAATTACCTATACATCATTTAACAGGCTATGAAATAGAGAATATGCTGATATTTAACTCATTGAATACATATTACTTCTTTATATTATCAGGAAAGGGTAAAGTATACCTTTGATGAAAAGCAATTTAGTTTTAAATTCAAACAATAGATTATTAATATAGAAGAATAAAGCTATCTTATGGACTACCATTTATTTCGATAATTATATTATAAATATAATAAAATTAATGATAAAAATAGATGAAATATGTATTTTTAGCGCCTTTGCTGCGACGATTTAAGACGCTTATTCTTAAGGTCCCAGCACGACGTTGGAGTTGATGTTTGAAATTCAAATCGAGGCCCACATAAAGTGACAAAGCGTTGACATCTTTGCCTCGCCTGCTACCACTGCACTTACCATCTACATATTCGTCATTTTTCCACCTTTTTCCACCTTTCTAGCAACGCTTATCTCGCCGAGTTTTCCACGCCACGCCACGGCGTAAGGTGCGCACGTAAAAACTGTTTTCCTGCGAAATAAA
Source organism: Mimaenictus wilsoni (assembly GCA_027575185.1). Lineage (NCBI taxonomy): Eukaryota > Metazoa > Arthropoda > Insecta > Coleoptera > Staphylinidae > Mimaenictus > Mimaenictus wilsoni. The sequence continues at coordinate 52,266 of JAODAC010010483.1, forward strand.
TAATGTTTTTCGACGATTTCCATTTCCACTTGTGTTTTTATATGTAGATTGTGTGTCATTTGCATTCGTTGCATTTCGTGGATGGAAATCAGCGAGTGTACTTACTCGACGGCGGAATAATATCGGAAATATCTGCACTTACAATCTTGCAAACGCTTGAGATTTTTATGATATTCACTTTTAGATTGATATTGGAGGGACATTAAACATTTTATTACACACTGCACATAGTGTGGAAGAGAGGCATTGAGTCAGAATTACTCGTTGATTTTTCTTGGTGGAATTACGCGTTTTCTTGTCGTAGTTTACAGATGATGCTTTTGTGATTTACGGTTTTTGAAGGTTTTTATTCTGCCGTGAAATGGTTTTAATCCTTTATTGTATAGCCAGAGTTAGATTAGCTGTTTTATAATCTCCATTGTTTTGTCTTTGCAGCGCAGCGCAGCATTTGCAAAATTTATGAAAGGTTTTAATAAAACTTGCATAGTTTGTGTTTATAGCATTTTATAACTTTGTTACAAACAAACAAAGTTTATAAATATTGAAGCTTTCAAGTTTATAATAACATTTTGTATTGGATTTACTGTGATATATAATATATTGAAGATAAACTTTTAGATTATGGGAAATTAAACTGATTAAATTGTTTATGGTTGGAATTTCTATCTGAAATTCGATATATTTGATTATTATACGTCATTAATCATTCATCATATCTTCCACTTTTTGAAGATATATGACACTTGGAAGATATTTTATCAGATTCTGGAGAAATTAAGCAGAAAAAATGAAATAGAATAACAGAAAAGTTATTCGAAAACTATTTGGAAATGTTTAGAGTTCAATAATTTCCATCTAAAAGATCATATATGTGATTGTTAAACATAATTTGAAAGATACTTTCTTCTTGCTTTTAGGAAGAATTTTTTTTAGATTCGGAAGAAACTTACCAGAAATTAAAGGAACAGCATAAGCGAAGTTACTCGAAAAATAATTTGTAATGTTTAAAGTTCAATAATTTCTATCTGAAATTTCATGTATTTTATTGATTGGTATCATTTTATAGATAATTTATTCCTCTTTTTAATGGTATATAACACTCGGAATAATGCTTGTACTTGATGATACTTTGTATAGAATATAATTATTATTAATTTTCTTAACTTTTTGAATGTTAACTCCTGCTTTTCCTGTTTTATTATTATCTATAAATAAAACAAGACCAAAAAGTCTCCTTTCCGTATCATCAACCATGTCATTTAAGTAATAAAGTTAAAGTTGGCAAGTTTACAAACTAATAAACCATGCAGGAAACTTTACTAATGTAATAACAACTTAGAAAAACCTTAAATAATAAAACTTGGTACTGTGCCACCCTCTGATGTCTTGGCTCTACGAATATACAACAAATTCTATAACAATTTTAATGCGGCTCGTAATTAACTAAGTTCGATCGTTAATTATTCATTTCATGTTGGCGAGGAACAGAATGTGGCACGCGTGCACGAAGGAATTTCAACAGTGTCACACACAGTTATGCGCACTTTGTTCGCTCGTTTTGCCCGGCGCTGCCACCAAAAAGGCAAAAAATACCCGTATTAATACACACGTGTAATACGAACTTATATGACGCACGCACGCAACGCACATTTCTCATGTTGTATGTTTTTTTAGGTTTAGCAGTATGCCAGTTAGCAAAGAATGTTTTTTTTGCAAGTTTGTGTGTTTGTGAAAGAATAAAACGACAGAGTGACATTGCGAAATGTGTTTTATGGAATAGTATGTTAGTATAGAACGCTAGGAGTAAGTATAATGAATTTAGAATTAGTTTTGATCGGCTAATTTAATTTAAATCGTTCTTATTTCTATGAAAAACAGGTTAATACATACATTGAATACATACAAAGCATTTGATTGCTCTATATCATTTTATAGATAATTTCTTCTTCTTTTTAGTGTTATATAATATAAGATATTTTATATTCTGGAAAAATTAACCAGAAATGAAACGTAGTCACTCGAAAAATAATTTGACATGTTTAAAGCTCAGTAATTTCTCAAATAATTTTGTCCCATTTTTGATGATATATTACAATTTTTCCATATATCAACGAATTCTGGAGAAATTACCAAGACATTAACGACAAATAATTTGTCATGTTTAAAGTTCAATTATTTCTAACTCAAATTTGATATATCAGATACTTGGACTTCATGATATAGATAATTTTGTCCTCCATTTTGTCATATATTTCAAGAAATATTAACGGATTTTAGAGAAGTCAACCATAAATGAACTAAATACATAAAGAAGTCGAAATATAATTTGTTATGTTTGAAATTCAGTAATTTTTATCTGAACTTTGATACATTTTATGACCCTGCATAATATGAAAGATTTTTCATGAAATTGCGATATGAGTTTTTCGACGTTGTCGTACGACGTGACGTAAGTATAAAGGTATTATATTTAATTTTCTGGGCTAATCTCATTTGGATCATTCTCGGTTCTATGCGAAACAAGATAATAAAAACGTTAAATAAGTACAAAGTAGTTATTGGCTTGTTTGGTGTTTACCAATACATATTGGGGACAATGTAAACTATTCTATCTATTCTTGTCTGCATCGATACCAGAAATTGAAGTTTTTATAACCCATGCACTAGTTTTAAGCGTTCAATGAAGTGTGGAGTTTAGTATTGCGCAGTTTATGATCCGTGGCGCACAAACATCGCTTTAAAAGCTCGTAAAAAGCGTTAAATAGAGGAAGATACTCAAACTCACTTTGCATCGGTTGAATTCATCAGATATCTAAGCACTTCGATGCGGAAATCAATGCAATATTCAGGCACTTTAGTGAATCATACTAGTTGTTGAAATATTTAGCGGCTAATGACTTTCTGTTGAGTAAAAGCGTGGAATTGTGAAATATTTTAGATGATTATTCCCTATGGAGAATATATAAATACGGAGGAAGTCTAGGTATAAATAGGAATAGTTGGCACATTAGGAAGAATAATGATATGCGTTGAGTTATGTTTATGTATGTAAATAAATATGGCAAGCTCGGGGAAATAACAAAGTTGTGGCATTATCGTTGATGTGGAGTGCTTAATGGCTTGGTAAGTACAATGAACTATCGGGTATACTCGAGAGTTCAGTGAAATGGTTTTAAAAACGCATTTATTCGATGCTTTAATGAAAATTAGGAGTGAACTTGTGAAAATGTCTCTTTAATTTCATAATTTAAAAGAGATTTTTCAGTAAATGAAGAAATATGCCGAACTTGGACATTGACATTTTCGTGAAACAATTGTTAAACGCCCCTGTGCGTAAAATACACGCAGTGCGCGACAAAAACATTTTTTATGAAAAGTACACTATTGCACGTTACTCTTATACGGCAAAGTCTTACGTGGCACCTAGGGGGGAAATTAGATCGGCAGTATTGATTCATCAGAATTAAGTAATATTGCGCAAGAACTTCATACCCAATCGCTATGAAAATGTTCATCAAGGTGCCAATTCTGGAGTGTATGTAATAAATTTAGTATCAATCTACTACCTAGTATTCTTACTTTTCAATGGTATCATTTTTAATTTGATTTCATTGGTACAAGATATCTGTTTTTGAAATATATTGTTAAATTTAATATTAATTCTTGGAAAAACGCAATAAAGTGGTTGTAAGGTCCAATTTCAAAATACAATTTAATAAATTTGATAGCAATCTACTTCTGATGATACTATCTTATGAATGATATCATTTCTAGCCGTGTATCATCGATGAATCATACTTTTTTGCAATATATTGTTGAATTCCATAATTATTCTTGAAGAAAATCGATGATTATGGTCGTAAAAAGACAAATTGCAGAGATTAAGTGAAAAATTAATGTTCTGCGGAAATCCTCTTTTCGATGATATCAAGTTGGTCCTGTTTCATAAGTGCTTGATATCTTTTTCCGAATAAATTGTTAAGTTCCAAATTAATTCTTGGAAATAATTAAAAAAAAAAAAGATCCTCAATGAGTCTGGTTGAGTAAGGCAGACTGAGTGAGGTTGACTGAGTGAGGCTGACTGAGTAAGGCCGGCTGAGTGAGGCTGGCTGAGTGTCTTTTTTCGCAATATATTTCTGAATTGCTAGTAAATTGTATAAGTAGTTAGTAGCTTATCCGATTTCTGCTTTGAAACTATAAATAGTAAATTCTAATTACATCTCTTGGCTTGGCTTAAAGTAATTAGCCATTATAAGACGTAATAGCATGCCATTAGAGCAAATATAAAATTTCAGAGCTATAGCAGTAGCCTGGCAAAGTATGATTTGAACTCGCATATGCTCAGTTCTGAAGTACCCTGGAAAACGATTTTCTCGTCGTTTTCATCGCCTATCCACATTTTCTACCCACCTATACTCAGCACATGTCACCAACTCATACACATACTAACTAACATTCGTATACAAACACAGCTGACAGTACACCATTTTCGCCACACATGCACGACTGTTCGTACATGCAATTTCAGGCTAAACGGAGTACAATTACAACCGCAGCACAAACTATACTACAAGTGCAAATGCATGTTGTGCACCACTGTAATAGTAGGAGGTTCTAGCACATGTTGACTGGCAGTTTTCTAGTAGGTTTTCGCCCTCATGCTCGCGCTCGAGACGCATCATTTTTTTTGTCACTCTTTCCCTTGGGTTACCTCTTTAGGCTACTTCTTCATAGAACATACAGATGTTGGGCTGCACTTGATTGAAGTTTGTTGCACCCTCTTTTTCCTGCTTTCCTGCAATACCCCTGCTGTTCCTGCCGCTACGGCTACTCAGCGCATTTTAAAGTATCCCACTTGTACGTACCCGAGCGTGTAATGCTCTCAACACGCAAAAATTCGCACAATTGCCTCGAGCAGTGTGTGCTGCGACGGAACACTGACATTCCATGACGGTTTGTCGTCATCTCGTGTGCTCGTGCGCTTGTAAACTGCAACGGCGTAATTATTACGCGCTCGTGAGTTCGGAATTATCACGGTTTTGGCTTTCTGGTGGGCTAATAAAATAATAATAAGCGTGCCGTTCTTGCACGTGCTGTGCGCATCACGTTCACGTCGCGATTTTTATGTGTGAAGTCGTTTTTCTCCAATGAGTAGGTACTTTCAGCAAGAATACAACTGGCAGGGAGCAGGCAGGTTTCAGCCAAGTAAACTTCAAACAGGCAATGTTCACCTAGATTGGGAAAACTTTGCGTTTATAGTTTGACCACATGCGGGCCTATAACATGCTATTAGAAGGGTATTACGACTATGTGAATAAAAGTCAAGGCGATTTGTTCATTTACTATTTAGGTTTTTTATGTTTTAATGGTAAAATAGCATAAAAACTATTTTTTTGTTAATATAAATATTTTGCCTCCATGAATATATATATAATTAATTTTTTATTAGATCTCTTTATATTTACTTAGAAAACAATTGATTTTTTCATTTCTTCCTCTGTTCAATAGATATAGAATACTATTTTAGGTTTATTTTGGTAGCAAAAGATTGATATTTTAAGATTTTATGAAAAGAATATTTTAAAATCATTTTTTAGATAAGAAGACTTGACTTTCATAGGATAAATTCATGTAATTATTGTTGTATTTAAAAATTCTCACAATATTGGACAAATTCTACAGTTTTAGAAAATCGAAAGCAAATTTCTCGTAAATTTTAGTAAATATTAATGTTTAAAAAGCTTTAACGGAAACCTGAGACGAAAAATAAGACTTTCATATTCACAATTTTGCCGATAGAACTTTTTTATTTCTTTTCTTATCTACAAAATTGCCGTTTGAGTTGAAATGATGTAATATTAAAAAAAAACGTAAAATTTTAGCAAAATTCGACAATTTTACAAGCTTTACGTTTTTTATAATATTAAAATTAAAGATAATATATCTATAATGTATAATACATAAGATGTGTAATTTCAAATTAATTCCTTAAAATAAAGTTCTTGAAATAAGTACCTTTACGCTTGATTTATTCGCGTGGAATTCATCCCAAACGATTTCATCATTTCGTTCATTTCGGTTGCGTTTTATTGCGACGAGGCTGCTTTTGGTATCGCCACATTTCACAACGTTATGAAAACGAAACGTGCCACAGTTATAATCACTCTCTGACGCCCGAGCGACGCCCGGCGCCTCCACCAGACTTGTTCTACTGCGCGGGCACAGACAGTAAGAAATATCGCTAATTATAATTGCGCTACGCGATGCTCCTGCCTTTCCCCTGCACCATTACCACCATCAGCACAGGATCATATCTCGGCCTGCCTTTGCCTCTCTCTTACTCTGACAAAATGTGATTTGTGCAAATTTCAGTTTTTTACATTAACGACAGCGAACGCCCAACCGCACGGAAAAGTGTATCGCGTTAATGCAATTTTAATAAGCACTTTAATGCTTAAATACCACTGTGGAACTGTCTATTTAATTCACAAATATACGAATATGACATGCCTACATTCTTTCGCTTACGGTCGGGGAGAAATTATTGTCATTGTTATAGCTCAATACCACAAAGCCCCACCCCGCAAGGGATTTAAGTATAATGCCCCTTGAATTATTATTTGTTTGCCATTGTTTTTACGAGGCGTGTTTTTCACAATTGAACGCCATTGTCGCCGGGTAGCACGTTCAGCTAGCTATTTATTACAGCAATCGGCATGCTGTTTGTTTTTGAGGTGCACCTTTCGACCCTTTGGTCTCTTTCGCTCGTTTTGAATAAAGCACGAGGAAGAGATACAATTGGTTTCTTTGTTGGCTTGCTTTTACTGGAATCGTTTATTCAATTTCAAAGTGACTCAATTGAGTGGAACTGTTACTGGAATGACTGATTTTCTATATTTTTTGGGTCTTATGGAGGAGGTGAAAATTTATATAAACACGACTAGAATAGTATTAATTATGAGTAAATTAACTAAGAAATCAGTACCAGTTTTTATTTTCTTGTCAAAATCATAATTTTTAAAAGATATGCTTCGTCAAAGTTGAACAGGTTACTGAAAATGTTAAAATGTTATGTAAAAACTTGATTTTAAACAGTTCTGCAGCCTAAAATTGAGAAAATCCAGGCCAGAATTAACCTAATCAGTAGTAAATTAATTGAGAAATGATAATCACTTATAGTTTTTGTTGTCATAGTCATAATTTGGATGTATATCTTACCCTCAAGGTATGATAAACCAAAAATGTTTAAAAGATATTTAGAAAAACTTGATCTTTAACATAACTTCTATCCTGCTAAAGTGATTATTGGCAAAAACTAGATGATTTACCATTCAAATTTATTAATAACTATGAAACTGTGAGGAACTGAGCATTGAAACTGCCACTGAAACTAGAACTAAGAACCACATATGTGGGACACACAACAAACTACCCCTAGGTGTATGAATAGATGACATCTGTACAGTGAGGCGATTTATTTCCGTCAGCCACCACAGTGCCGCAGACACTACTGCTACCGTTACCACCGCCACACCGTATTAATCACAATCAGCATTCCACCGGCCGCAGTCGTAAGCAAACACCATGTCGTACGCAAATTACTCATCTGCCTTTTTACCCTACCCTCCCACTCCCAACACCAACGCCTCTACGCCTTTACTCATCCACATACATCGGTTTACGAATCCTCCAACAACATCAACACGTCCTCTCCACCATAGGTGCCCTGTGATGCTCTGCAATGCTGGCGGAATGTGTGCAATTTGTCTGCCATGCTGTGTGGATGACCGATGTGAGGGAGGCTGAGAAAGCATGTTAATACGTCTGAGAGCAACATGTTGGCGCCACACTCGCAGCATCGCACAACTCCTCTTCGTATTCGTATTGCCAACGCGTTGTTGCTGCGAAGTGAAATTTGGTGGAGGCGCCGGGGAGAGTTGACGAAACTGTGTGCCGACCGCGACGAAAAGAGATTAATTCTACCCACACAACCGCCGCCGGCATAACGCTATGGCTCTCGGGAAGGCAGCACAGCAGCGCAGTTTGCTTACTATTTATCCCGCTTATTAATTTATTTATTTGTTCACCGGAAATTCGCCAAACTTTCCCACAACTCCAATAGTATTTTATTAATATGTGCCGGAATTCAATTAAAGCGAATGTTTTTGATATGATTATTATATAAATTTAATAAAAGTCAATCAAACTGAACATTCTATGAAATATTAATTTGTTATTTCATTCATATTACTGCATTTTACCTCTTTTAACCCATTTTGATCGATTTGCAACATTTAGTTAAATAAATACTGATTTGTTTATTTCAAATTAATTTCTCAGTTAATTTATTTCTATTCTAGCCAAGTTTATGCTAATAATTAAAGAAGTATTTTTGTAATAACTGTCGAAAGAAATGTGAAATTTTTTTTATCCAGTTAACTTATTTATATTTAGGCATGGTCTGGCTTTGTTTGGATCAAAATTTAGCTCAGCGACATAAAAGAAATGTTGGAAATCAGATTTTAAATTATTTTTTCACAATTTCAATGTCTTATTTCAATTTTAATGTGTATATCTTTAGAAGTAAAGCCATTACAATAAAATGAATAACTTATTAAGAATTCTTAGTTCCTTTACTTCTAATTCGGTATAATTAGGCCTTGCCTGAATCAACATTCTGCTCTGTAGTACAAAGGAAATATTGGAAATCAAGGTTTTGAATAACTTTTCCACATTTCAAATTTCGTATCTCAATTTTAATGTATATATCTTAAAAAATAAGAGAAGGACAAAAAATAGATAATTGATTCAATTAATTTACTATTAATTAGGGAAATTTTGGTCTAGTTTTTACCAATACTCTACACGACCTCTAGACGACAAGGAAACGTTGAAATTCATGTTTTTATACATTGTTTCAAAATTTTCAATTCATTATCTTATTTTGAAGGCTCAAATCATTAAAATTATTACATTGATTATAATTAAAGCAACCGATTCAAGTTGCTCATTTAATTTCGTACTAATTCCTTGACATTTGGGCAATTTGAACCAGTGAACGCACCTATAGGGAATACAAAATATTGAAAGTCAATTTTTTGCACTTTTCAGTTTTATTTTTTATATTTAAACATACGAGTACAAGCACAGATTCAAATTTGACAACATCAACATCAAAACAACGACAACATCAAAATATGATTCCCAAATATTTTAAAATAAATAATTCATAATCGCTTACCTGGGCAGCACAGTCGGTAGTGCTTCGGCTTACCACGCAGCGGGTCGGGTTCGAGTCACCGGGGTGGGCATCCATTATTCACAATTAAGCACAATTAAAAATTCACAAAAATTCACCCCTACGAGAACCACTCATCAAGAGATCTTCCACTCTTCAAATTCTCACTTAGTCAACAATCGCAAAAATGTGCGCAACCCACTACATACACACAACAAAAACATCACATTAATAACATGGAAATATGTATACATTGGAAACAAATAAAACTTGTTAAGGCTGAAGGACCAGTATGGTCGATGGCCAGGTCTCAGGACCGAAAATACAATTTTTTTAATTCATAATCATTATCATCATAATCATAATACCAAATCATAATAATCAAATACATGAAATATTTTCGGAAGAATTCCGAATTCACCATACCAATGCTATGAGTACGTTTGCCAGAGTCAGTATTCCATTGAGCCCTTTGAAAATTCAAACTTCACTAGACAATATGCTATGCCAGTCTCTACTCATATGTCATATATTCGTAGAGCCGGAGGAAAATGCAGCTGCATCTTTCCAGTTTGCATGTGTGTCTCTATATGTTCTATGCAATTGATATGTGTACGTTTGAACTCGGCTCCCCGATGGTTACAACCGAAGCCATTTGAATACCATGCATCTGCCTCACTGGCGTGGATAAATATGTAGCGTGAGGCAATAGATTTACAAGGACAAAAGGCGTCGCATCGCGCCTAAGCGCCAGACATTGGAAGGCTTTGATCTGACGGCACGTTTCCAGACTGGATGCTTTCATGTTGCGTTGCCTGCCTGTCTCACACCCCAGTTGGCTTCCACTGCCACGCAACCGGTTCGCCTAGCCAGCCAACACTGTTGAGTAATTCCGGCTTTCGCTACTTGCATTCGAAGAGTCATGCGCCACCGTGTCCCATTTTATTACGTATAATCCATCTCGGCAGCGGCGTCGGCGGTAACGTGGAGGCGGCGCGGCGGCGCGGCGGTTCGGCTGTGGGTGAACAAACGTGCCTGGGCACAAGACATAAAGCACGACAGAGGCTAGGTAAACACACGCGTAACAGGGCACGAGAAAACGAATGGCTCAATCTTACAATTTTGCATGTTGTTTTATCAGGTCTTTGTTTACTTTCGAAGGCTTGCAATAACGCAGAACAACAGAAACCATAAAACAAAAGTATTCTTATTCGTCTTATTCGCTTCACATTTTCATGGTAAAATAATGGCTTGCTCATACGTCTTTTATGCTGAAGAAAACGTAGTTAGTGACATAGTAACAGTTAAGTAGACATTTTTATCGTTTTTCAATACAATGAATCATTATAGGAATATTGTTATGCACTATCGAGTTTGTTCAGGAATTGGAAATTAGAAATTTTCAACATTTTCAGTAATTTTGTCTCTTCGAAAGCGGATATCTTCAAAATTATGACTGCGTCAACAAAATAAACAACTGATTCAGATTTCTTAGTTAATTTATTCCTACTACGGACCATTCTGGCCTTGTTTGTATCAATCAAGTCACCTCTACAACATAAAAGAATTGATTATAAACAAGTTTTTAAAATGATGTTCAACATTTTCAATTCATTATCTCAATTTGAGATCTGTATATCTTGAAAACTATGACTATGACCACAAAATGAATAACAGCTTTAGATTTCTCACTTAATTTTCTCTTAATTACGCCTATTCTGACCTTATTTGTATCAAAAGTCACCTCCACAGGACAAGCGAAATGATATAAATCAATCATTTGCAAAGAAAAAATCAAGAATGTAGGTCGTTATCTCAGTTTGAGTATGTATATCTTTAATATTATGACCATGACAACAACATGAACAACTGATTTAGCTTTCTCAGATTATCTATTCACAATTTCGCCTGTTTCAACCTTGTTTGAATCAACATTCACTTCTCCAGGGCAAAGAAATTGGAGGAAATCTTGATTTTTAAAATAATATTTCCAGTTATTTGTATAATTTAGAAACTGGATATCTCCAAAATTATCATTTTTTCTACAAAATGAATAACTGTATCAGTATTTTCAGTTGATTTAGGTTTAATTTGTCTTATTCTTGCCAAGTTTCTAACGAGATTCACTTATCGGACCGAAGAAAAGATAAAAATTAATGATTTTTGTAAGTTCAATATTTGCAAGTGTGTCCAGGTATTTTCAGGAATTCCAGGTAAAAACAATACCAGAATAAATTTAATTTGGTGTAAATTAACACAGAAAATCTTAAGCAGTTGTTGATTTTATTGTCGCAGTCAATGGTTTGAATATATCCTGTCGCAAAGTGAGATTTTCTCGGAAATGATAAACGTTTTTTAAAACTCTTTCCGGAATCATCAAGTCAGTTACCAGAAACATATAAACTGATGTAGAAATAATAACTCTCTATAGTACCTTCGTCTACTTCTAGAAATAAATCTATAAAATTTGGAGTTACTTCACATTGATTTTGATATGAAAAGGAAAGATACTTAAATTTGAACAGAACATTTGCTATACGGCACTGTTGGAATTCAATATGCGTCTACGTGTTATAGGAATTTAAGTGCTTTCGTTTAATATTTAATTACGCCGCAAGCCGTCGGTGTCGTCGGTGGCGTTGGCGTTGGCGACGACGACGTTTTCCGGCATCGAAAGCCCGGAACCGCCGCCAGCGACGTATTTATTGGCGGCGCGGTGGCGGTGGTGATGGCGTGGTTACGCGGGAAGATTTAATTCTCAGTCCGGCCTAAGCCGCTCTCGCGCACGCTTTTCTCATTCCCAAACGCTTTCCCAGCACCCCCAAAATTCCATGTCTACCTCTCAAGCGTCACTGATCGTTTAGTACACGACATAAATTATTCATTTGTTTGTCGAGCACAATCAATGCATTGTTGTTTTATTTACTCTGTAAACAAGGAATCATTAACATTTGTATATCTTTGTTGCAGGTAAGATTTTCTTGAAATGTTATTCAAACCAGAAGAGTGGATGCAAAGGTAACAATTATAGACGTTTGCCGATGTTCAAATATTAATACAAATATCAATTATTTTGATAAACGCCTTTATATACCATGAAAAAGACAGAATCCCTCTATGTTAGTGATTTAATTACTGCTGCATTTCATGTTTAGTCATTAATAACTTTATTCCTAATACATATAAAAATATGTACTTTTCAGATAATGTAAACAATTTATCTCTCTTTCAAATGCCGTTGAGACTTTGATAATATACATAGATTCAAAGATATGAATAAATATATTATAGATATCAAAATAGCAATCTTATGAATTTTGCTAAAAATCAATTTCATAAGTTTATACATTAGTAATCGATATGCAAATGTACATTTTTTAAATAATACAGAAATAGTATCCCTCTTTTATGTGCCGTTGAGATAATCTTGATAATAGAAATAGTTTCAAAGATAGAAAATAAAAATATTACAAATATCAAAATAATCTTCCGATTTCCAATAAAAATGATATTTTTAAGTTTGGTCATTAATACCATTACGCCTAATCGGTATCAAGATGTGCATTTTGTCGTATAATCTAGAAAATGTATCTCTCTTTCGTGTGTCGTTGAGAGCATTTTAATATTATAAATAGTTTAGCAGATATGAATAAAAATAATACAGACATCAATATTTTCTTCAGATTTTCAATAAAAATCGAAATTGAATTGAGTGTGTTCGGTCATTAATAACTTTACTCTTAATCGATATCAAGATGTAGATTTGTTCGACATTATACAAAATGTATCTCTCTTTCAAATGCCGTTGTGATCATTTGGCTATCATGAGCAGTTTCGAAAATATAGCACTTTCAACCCGTGCCCCATTTAAATTGTAAATAAACATGATACAAATTGCGTGACTATCGTTCGCTCGTAACTCACGCTAGCTTCCAAACATTAACCACCAAAAAAGGCGATTGCGATGTGTATTCTAATAAAACCACCAAACTAAACCTGCAAGTATATGCAGGATGTATCATGCTTGTTACTTCCACCCCCACGCATACCACCATAGTCCTTATACGACTTTAGGGGGTTGTTTTGTAGTGTTGGTCGTTGGTTGTAGCCGACATTACAATTTTCAGATAGGGATGAGGCGGTATTCGTTTATGAACAGGATGCTCAACGCGCGTTACACGTACAAAAAAGAATTTAATGAAGTCATTACTATGAAGATTTATAGGCGGATGAAAATTGGGCCAAACGGGCGGCATTCAAAATTACGCCAACTAATTTATGCACTCGCTGGGCGCATAGAGTATTACCCTAGTGTCCAACACAAAACCATCCGCCGAACTCATATGCCTCCCCCAAAAGCGTCGGTGGAGGTGTGCTATGGCAAACGAAGAGCGGCCACGGCATCTGGGTCAAAGCAAAACGCTTCATCATTAAATAAAAACATCAGCGATTGCTGGCAAACAGTATTTTCCTTATCCTTTAGAAATTGAAATGTGTCGGATTTATTTCTTCAAATACCGGCCATTTTATTCCCCAGTCAAATTTGCTCTATGAGTTTTCACGCGCGCTGCAAATATTTTTGCGAGGTCATTATATTTATTTTCCTAGCTGAATTTACAAATGCAGCTATTATAAAAATACTGCCTATTTATCCATGTGCGGTTTGGAGTTTAAATGATTGCGACTGTTTCAAAGGCTGCGAGGTAAAACAGGAAAAGATAAAATTGCGATATAAAAATACGATGTCGATGTCGTCGTTGCCGGGTTGGGTAATATCGAGCATAAAATTTTATGCTTTTTTGTTGGCTTGCCTTTGGTCTTTATTTTCTTTTTTTTTCGGTTTACAATACCGAGTTTTATTTCGAATTTGGATTTCTAATAATCTTAAATAAGCAGGAACATGATATTTTATTACTGTTCTTTTTTATATTAAATTGCTTTCAATTTATCCAATACAAGTAAAGAAAATCTTATTTTTTTAAAAATCATTCAAGAAACTCAATTGAATGTAGATGGAATCATTACTATAACTAGAAATAGAAACAAATAAAATCTCTTAATACTTTAAAACTAATAAGTAGATTCCATATTTTCAATTACCAACTGATTGATAATTTATCAATCATATCTCATATTTATCATATCTCTTTAAGATGCTGTTTATGCCATCTTGATGTCATAAATAGTTTCAACGATATCAGTAAATGTACTATAAATATCGTAATATTCCTAAGATTTTCAATAAAATCAATTTTACAAGTTTAATCATTCATAGTTTTCCTTCTTATCATTGACAAAAACTGTATTTCTCAGATATCATTGGAAATTTATATAATTATAATTTCAAAATTGACCAAAAATTCAATTACACAATTTGAATCATTAATAATTTTACTAGTTGTAAGTATCTATAGTAAAATTTATTTTTCTCAGATAATACAGAAAATTAATCTCTCTTTCAGATTGCATTAATATCATCTTGATATCTTAATTAGTTTCAATGATGTGAATAAAAATATCATCGATATCTACATATGAATAAATATGAATTTCAAACATTTAGTCATCAATAACTTTATTCCAAATTGATATCAACATGTAAATTTTTTCCGAGAATATAGAAGAATTATCTCTCTTTCAAACATTGTTGAGAACTTTTCGATATCATTTATAGTTTCAAAGGTACGAATATATATACTATAGATATCAAAATCATATATCAAAATTATAATCTTAGAATCATCATTTTCATTAGTTCAGTCATTAATAATTTTTGTATTAATCTATAATGAAATCAAGTTTTGTGAGAACTATTAGAAAATGTTTCCGTCTTTCTAATACGGTGAAGATTAATTAGAAAGAATCGATATTTTTCGAAATATTCCTAAAAATGTATAAGAAATCACTTATTCAATTAAATGTGTTGTTTTATATCTTTGTCTAATATCTTTTTTTCTACTAATTCCTTGAAGATCGCAATATAGAATTTCGTAAACAATTTATTTATCATTTTATCGGCGTTTAGATACGTTTCATATCTAATATTGTTCTTTAGTTGTAATCTAAATACTTGAAAATATTAATGGAAAAATGTAATATGAGTTCTTAGCTAATATTCTATCCCGTATAGAATGGTTTAAGAATATACTATAAAACAGAATAAAAGTAGTCACTTCATAAATAATAAATAATACTCCTAGGTACAAGTTTGCTCTACTAAAATGAGCATAAAACTTTGCTTGCTCATAAATTATACTCAAGTTTTTTCCCGGCGGACTTTCTTATTACTAATATATTAATGCTTTCACCAAACAACGCTGGAAATTAATATACACCGGTCACGTGCAAACGTCCGCAGCTTGAATTTATGTCACTCCAGCTAGATGGAACACATTTCAGGACTTATTACAATTGTCGTGTTTTTGCACTCTCGCGTACCCATAGCGATATAAATGCAAGGAGGCAAGTAATTGAATTAAACAGCGCGCTCTATGGCCTGTTGTGTTCGCAATAAATTATGTTCTTGAGCTAGTAAAATGTGTAAAATGAACATAAAACCATAAATTATGTTGCATTTCATTGCATGCATTTCGTGTATTTGTTGCCACGGTGTGCTGGCGTTTGTTTCGAATTTAGATGATGTTCGGCACTCTTCACCGCCGTCCATAAATTGCGCAATTGCGCAATTGCAACACATTATACCAGAGAGAGCGTTTTGCAACATTTGACCGTTGTGCATGATATGCGTTAACTCGATACGAAACTGTTTGGGATGGTGGGGTATATATTACACTGTTCAAGGCAAACATGTTTGCTTACTTTGGCCTTTTTCGGTGGAGTATTATGCGAGTATCGTTATCAAACGGGGGAGAAATAGTGGTTGAAGGAAGTCAAACATAGTGTACGATATAAACGTGTTGCACAATTAATCTTAACGGGATTAGACAGAGTGATAAATTTTCTATATTATATCAGAAACGTGAATTTTGATATCGATTAGTAGAAAAGTTATTAACGCTAAAACTTGTTCCGATGAATTTCATTGGAAATCTTCATATTTCATTTATGCAATATTTTATGCTTTTATTCATATGTTCGAAACTATTAATGATATCAATATGGTCTCAATGGCTTTAGAAAGACAGAGAAAATCTCTATCTTATAGTTAGTCAATTCCTCGAAAACTACGAAATATATCAAATTGATCTATACGGCAATAGAAATAAAAATGTGCGTTTTCTATTATATATCAAACATCTGAATTTTGATATCGATGCATAAATTTCATTGTCAATTTTCAAATTTCATTTATGAACTATTTTATATTTTCATTAATATCGTCTATAACTATTTATGATATCAAAATGACCTCGCGGCATTTGTAGGAAAGATAAAATCTCTATATTATAGTTAGTTCATTTTTTCGTATATTTATTAGTTTCGGAAATATTGCTTCCAGAAATTAGATTTTTTTATGAAACATCCACATAATTCAAGTTAAACGGACGGGTTTCTAATCATTTTCCTGAATAACTCAAAAACTATTCAATATATCAAAATGCCATATACGGCAATAGAAAGAGAGATATATTTGGTATATTATATCAAAAACTTGGATTTAGATTTAGTTTTGTAGAAAAAATATTGACGATAAAACTTGTATACACCAATTTCATTGTAAATTTACAGAGTTCATTTTTGGAATATTTTATGTTTTCATTCCTTTCCTAGAAGCTATTTATGATATCAAGATGGTCTCAACGTTAGTAGAAATAGAGATAAAACCTATATCGTAAAATTAGTTTATTTTTGTCGTATTTTTATTAGTTCCGAAAATATAGCTCCCTGAAATTAGTAGGTAATTTTTATACCCACATAATTCAAGTTAAACGAGCGATTTGATGTACATTTTCATGAATATCTCGAAATCTATCCAATATATAATATTGCCCTCTACGGTAATAGATAGAGAGATATTTTCTTAATTATATCAAAAACTTGGATTTTGACATCGATTTGTAGTAACATTATTAAAGATGAAACTTATCGGAAATTTTCAGATTTTATTTCTGGAATATTTTATATTTTCTTTCATATCTTCGAAACTATTTACGACATCAAAATGGTCTCAACAGCATTTGAGAGAGAGAGAGAGACAAATTCGGTATAATAGAACATCTTTGCTTATTTTGAACTTTTCCGGGGGAGACTACGCGAGTATTTCTTATCAGAACAGAGGAGAAATATTGGTTAAAGGTAGTCTATGACATGGTGTGCGATATTAACACTATGCCCATTTGCTATGTCGAACTCGTAGATCCCCAAGCTCGAATGCAAATTGCAAAAATATGGACATTATTCACGCGATACGCGATTAACTCGGTACGACTGTGTGGCATAATTAATATCGTCAGTTTCTATTATCGCTGCTATGCTGCTGTTTCACCTGTAGTCATTTAATTTATTGATTTTAGTATGTCATTCTATGCAACAAGAATTCAATTAACCTCTCTTCTATTTTCTTTTTCCTGCAAAAAGACTTTTTTGATGAAGTTGCTTTACAAATGCTCGAAAATTACAAATAATTTGAGTTTGGCACAAGATAACGCTCTGAAATAGTCTTCACAGTTCGAAACTATATCGGTCAACAAATAAAATAGCCATTACATTAATTTAGGTAGAATTTATTGATTGGTTCGGCAATATCGTTGGCTGGAGATAAGGAGATACCGAACGAGGGTGGACGAAATTTCGGTAAATGAGAGAGCGAACGCCATGCGAAGCCATGCGAACGATAATAAATAGAATTAATGTTCTATTGGGCACGTATGTTCTTAACGAGAAAAAAAGGTCAATTGATAGCATGGACAGGACGAGAGATATCGCTAGCCTCAAGGAGTCTTACCGCCACAGGAAACATGCCAGAAAATAAAGCAAAAGAGCAATATAGGTTTTCGGATGTAATTTGTGAGTATCGCAAATAAGTTTTGCGAATATGAGGGGAAATTTAATAGTCATTGATTCATTAATCGATATTAGTATAGAATATATACATTTTTTCTTTAATTTTTTATATTTTTCTAGGTGACTAGAACTAGAACACTCTAACACTCTAACACGTGATTTTTGAAACATTTTCATGAATATCTCGGAAACTGCCCAATATATCAAATTGATATTCATGTCATTAGAAAGAGTAACAAATTGGGGTTATGATACCAAAAATATGAATTACTATAAGAATCAGCAGCGGAGTTATTAATGGTATAACTTATAAATATGAATTATCTTGCAAATATTCAGATTTTATTGTGGTTTTTGTGGTTTTCATATTTCCATTCATATCCTCGAAACTAAATATGATATCATAATAGTTTCAACAGTAGTTAAAAGTGTGATAAATTCTTTATCATAATCCACTCACTTTGTGATTGCTAGTATTCGTTAGTTCCAAATATATAACCGCTAGAAAGTAGAAGACATTGAATAAAGCATAACTCGAGTTATCACATTTTTTATACATTTTTATAAATATCTCAAAAACTGTTAAAAATCATCGGAAAGGCAGTTAAATTTTCTATTTAATGTAAGAAATTTAGATATTAATATCTATAAGAAGTAAAGTTATTCACGAGAGAACGTGCGTGAAAATTAATATTATTGAACATTTAGATTTCATGGTGATTTCTACTAATATTCCATATTTTCATTCATATCCTCTAAACTATTTATGATATCATGATAATCTCAATGAGATTTGAAAATATGATAAATTTCCTATTATATCGAAGTTTTATGATTTGATATCTTTGTTACTTCCGAGAATATAACAGAATATAATTGGTAGACATTTTATGATACATAATTCGAGTTAAACAAGTGATCTTGTATATTCTTATGAATATCTCGAAACTATTCAAAGTATCAAATTGATTCTTGCGACATTTAAAACACAATTAAATTGTCTATTTTATATCAAAAATATGTATACATTTTGATATCATTTAATAATAAAGTTGAAAACAATAAAAATTAATTTTATTAGAATTAGAGATGTCTATTAATAATTTCATGTAGTATTAACTACTAGCGCCATCTTGTGTAATTGCAAAGTAAAAGTAAAGAATCTTCGAACAATGTAAGGCCACCCACTCGTATGTGTGAATATAGCGAATGGTTTTAAACGGATATAAATCCACGCGCTCGAATAAACGGATGTTATTAAAAAAGATTAAACGCCACGTGCGCATACGTAATAAGTGTAAGTTGGAAAATATAGCGCTGGAAAAGTGTACATATTAGACGCATAAATTTCCCGCGGCCTGCGTACGTGGTGGTTGTAGTCGAAAATAATTTCCGCGTTCTGCCGGTCTGGCCTGCCTTCCTTGCCCTTCGTTCACGGATTCGAATGCGAACAAATACGAAAACAATATGGGTGGGTGTGCGAGAGTTGGCAAAGAAAGGCGGCCGAGGAATTTCCTAAAGAATGCCTACCACCTTCTTCTTCCAGATGCTTCTTTCGGCGAGTAGTTTTCACTTAGGGGATAGCCACATGTGTGGCATGGCAGGGTATTTTTTAAGCGAGCACAGCAGAAAAGAAAAAGGGATGAAATATGCGATGCCACATTTTTAATAAATTTAAAATATATGCGATGTGCGTAGACAATGCCGCATCGTGTGGATGGAATAAACAGTCAGGAATATTTCCTGCAAAACATGAAGCCTTTTTTTCTGTAAAAAAAAAGTTGTGCTTAAAAAAAACATTTTTCTTTCAAAAAAATCTGAAATTACAAAAATTTTTTAACTTCCATTTGTGTAATGATTTATATTTTCGTATCCTTGAAACTAATTATGGTATAAAAATGCTCTCAAGTGTATTAGAAACAGAGATAAATTATCTATCCTATGGTAAATTTAGTATTTAGTATATTTATTAGTTTCGATAATATAACTGCCTGAAATCCAAAGACGTTTTATGAAACTTAATTCGAATTACACAAGTATTTTTTTTTCATTTTCATGAATATTTCTAAAAGTATTCAAAATATCCAATTGATCCTTACAGCGTTAGAAAGTCAGTTATATTTACAATATAACGATATTAACGATAATACTTGGTATAATTAATTTTACCAGAAATTTCAAAATTCGTGAAATAATTTATTTTTTAGTAATATCTTCGAAACTATTTGTGATATCAAGATTCTCTCAACGGCTTTGGAAAAGAGATAAATTTCCTATCTGACAGTTTATTTATTGTTTAGTAGTATTTATTTGTGCTCATGATATAACTGCCTCAAATTAGGAGCCAATTTAAGCACTATTCAGATAATTCGAGTAATACAATTGATGTTCTATACATTTTTATGAATTTTTCGAAACATATTCAAAGTATAAAATGATTTTTATGACATTGAAAAGACAGTTAAATTTTCTATATTATATCAAAAATATGGATTTCGATATCGATTGGTTGTAAAGTGATTAACGATAAAGCATGTAAAAGCGAATTCTTGGAAGTAGAAAACACAATTTTCTTAAAATGTTATTAAACAGTTTAGACATGTTTAAGGAGGGAAATTTAGCTTATCCATAACCACAAATCCAATTTGTGTCAATCTCAAAGTTTATTAAGTGGTTAATTCGAGTCAGGAATTATGTATGGCTCCTCAAACGCTTATCCAATTTTATCAAATTATCTCCCAAAACTTCCCTCCGACGATATTGACACATTTTCAAGAATCTCCTCAAAAGCCGTAGGAATTTTCATAATACTCGCTGTTACTAATGTGTTACTAATTAAATTTCGACAATAAGAAACTTACTGCACTCATTAATTGCTGTAGTTGTTTTATGGTTAACGATCTCAACCAACTTTTCCTAGTTCTATTTCATTCCTGCTGCATTACTGCATTATTGTGTGGCAACCGGTGAGTTTCTCGTTTCTTCCATGCAGCCGCACCCCGAAAATTTCCTGGCCCACAAAGCGCG
Organism: Mimaenictus wilsoni; assembly: GCA_027575185.1. Classification (NCBI taxonomy): domain Eukaryota; kingdom Metazoa; phylum Arthropoda; class Insecta; order Coleoptera; family Staphylinidae; genus Mimaenictus; species Mimaenictus wilsoni. The sequence continues at coordinate 73,495 of JAODAC010010483.1, forward strand.
TCTTACTGAAATACTTACGACTTGCAAGTCCCCGGAATACGACGCAGGATGATAAAATCCCGGAAATTACATTAGGACGGGGAGGGCGCGCACACGACGGCGACGCACTCCCCGGCCGACCTTCGCCTCTGACTTTTCCTTCTTTGTCGAGGAGCGAGCAACAAGTAACCGTGATTTTGCAACGCTTCCCTGCTCTCCACCGCATTCCTGCGGCTCGGGAACACTCAAGAAGAGACACAAACGGCCGCAGACTCCTGTATCCAACTTGGATATAACAAAAAGATAATATTGGCAATAACCGCTAAAATATTTCGGATTTTTATTTGGAATTCCAAGGATTTCAGTATTACTATTCTATGTCGTAAAAAAATTGATACATTTAGAAAGGCAAACATTCTTTGGAAGACAAAGAAATTTTTCAAAGTTTCATTTGTATCAAGTTTGATCGGAGAACGGAAATACTATATTAAATACTTCAAAGGAAACTTGTCTTTTATTTCAATATTGACGAAGAAAATCTAACTTAATTTTATCTAAATTTATAGAACTATCGCACTAAGACCTGTGCTAAGCTAACTTTATATAACTTAACGTCAGTCAATGTAACTTAATGAAATTAAATGTTACTTAACGTAATTAAACAAATCATATCGCAATTAAAAGCAACTTATCATTACTTATGGTAACTTAACCAAAATTAAGATAACTGATTGGAATTCATCCTAATATATCAAAAATTGATATAACTCAATGCCACTTATCACAAATTAAATACCATAAAAATCAACATAATTCAATCTAACACAACTTAAACCTACTGAAGTCAATTTAACCCAACTTTACATAAGTTAACTCAACATACTACAACTAAATCCCACTTTTATATTAATTAACCCATCATAATCCAACATAATCTCACTTAACCCAACTTGACATTAGTTTAACGAGCTTAACCCAACTTAATTCAACATAATCCTTCATACAACTAACTCCAATCTAATTTAATCCAACTATAACCGAACCAGACCAAACACTAGCATAATCAAGCTTAACTCAACTTAATATATTCTATCTGACCCAAACACCAATATAACCCAACTTAATTCGTTATAACACCACTTAGTCCAACGTATACGAGTTAATCCTTACTTAATATCAATTTAATACAATTTAATACAGTCGAACAGAACCAAACTTAATCGAACGTAACTCAGATTAATCATACTTTTTTTTAAATCAAACTTAACACAACTTAACCTAACTTAATCAAACTTAACATAACTTAACTTTTACAATCTTAAATGGATGAAAGTTGTAAAACAAACTAGAGATACATTTGTCTTTCAACCCCATATAAAAAGCATTTCGTTGAACTAGTTTTCACTTCTATGAAAATTTCCCTCGCCGGATTTCCTCCTCGCAGTGCGAATGTTACATACGAAATTGAAAAGTTAATGCAAATTACACGATAAAATCCGATAAGTCAAGTGTAGATTGGTAGAGTGTCAAGCGGCGGTGAAGTCTGAACTGGAAAAAAGGAAATGTCATGGAAATTGCCGTTATTAAAGTCCAATTAGCGAAAATCCACGGCATAGTCTGAACTTATCGGTCTCTTTCCCAAACTTCGCTTCCAAATATTTTCAAGTGAATATTGAAAAAGTGAATTTTAGGAATGATCGGAGGTATTTAAGCATCGTGAATTAAATAAATTGTGATTTTAATTCGATGAAGAGCCAGTTTGCACTTCGCCACGGTAGAGAAAAAAAAACGGAACGCACAAGCTAATTAAACAAATTACTGCAGAATTCAGCAGGTCTTAGTACTCATCGTTGTTGGAAAACACGGGCACGCTGTTTAATTAAACGAAACGCGCCCGATTCACGATATAAAAGTGAAGGACGTGTACGGAGAACGTCGGGAATCGGCGGGAAGAGGGGTCGGATGGAAAAGCGGAAGCGAATCGTATGCGTCCCTCTTTTCTGCTTCCGCCGTAGTCTCTACCTCTACCCTCTCCTGGCCTATCTATGGGAGTTCAAACAAAAGGTGCACGCACAGATACACACTTCCTCATACCCATAGACACACAAACACATATACAGGCACACACAGACACCGTTACGATCATCATCATCTTCATTCGGCATATTTCATTCCGGGAGAGCTTTTGCGTTTCGAACAAAAGCGCGATGGAAAACATTGAGCCGGAATGGAAATAAGCTCCATAGCAAAACGAAGTTCATTTGTGTGCGGCGGTGAACAATGACGAATGCGCAAAATATTTAAAAGAATTAAAAATAATATCAAAGGACGCGAACGAGCCCTTTAGAGTAGCCGAGCTTATTTTAATTATTTTTACATGGCTACTCGTCCGGATTATCCGCATCAGAGAACGATAATTAAAAGAAAATATACTTCCAGCTTTACCGGGACTCTCCAGCTTTCCCGAGGCTCTAACCTCAATTTAAATCTTGGTTTATATGTGTGAATGCGAGGAGGAGTGGAGTAGAGGAGGTAAAAGGGGACACAACTGGGTGCAATAATCGTATATAACAATCGCAAATGGGATTTTAATTCAGTTCCGATAATCTAAATCAGTATGGTTCGATCTTTGTGCCCCAAGGCTAGAACTTTTAGCCTACTACCCTATATTGATTCTAAAAGAAGTAAGTAAGTATATAAAGAGAAGTAATAGGGCAGAAATAATGGTTTTTAAAGTCTAATTTTCTTCTTTCGAAAGTTAGTATTGAAAAAGGAAACTTAAAGAGTTAGTCTTTAATTGGTTAAAGAATGCAGACTAGAAATTATTAAATTGGAATTCCCAGTTCCTTCAAGTTCACTCAAAGTTCTTTCAGTTTCTATCAATACCACCAGTTCCGTCAAAGTTTCGTAACTTTCAACTAGTTTCTGCCAGTTTTTTCCAATTCCTACGAGTTCCTGCCAAGATCCTACAAAGTTCTTTTCAAATTCCCCCTGGAATTATAGGAACTGTAGGAATTGTAGTTTACCTCGTCTTGAAGTTTCCAAACTTTTCTTTTCTGGTGAGTTTCGATCTGGAAAAGGCGATCACAGCATTCTAGGTTTCCATGGTCATGATCTTGTCCAATTCCCTTAAGTCCTTCCAAATTTTGTCCAAGTTTCTCCTATGCTCCATTCAGGTTCGCTCCAAATTCCTTCCAAATTCCTTCGTAGTCTCTGTCAAGTTCCCTCTGAGTTCCTTCCCAGTTCCTTTCAAGTCCATTCCTTGTTTCTTGCAGGTCCCTTCCATAATCCATCGAAATTCCTAACATGTTCCTTACAACTTCCTCCCAAGTTTCTCCAAGTTCCTTCTAGGTTCCTTCCAAGTTTCATTTACATTATGAGTAACTTACAAACTTGAACCTGAAATGACTTGGAACTGAAAAAAAAAATTTAATTACCTGAATTAAGATTAAAGATTTAAAATATTGAATTACAAAATCGTAATTAATAAGCGTTTGAATAACGTGGTCACAAACTCCAAGTTGATACACCTGTCAGATGAGGGTTGCATCGAAAACCAAATACCGCATGTATCCGGCTGGGACTAACCCTTTTGTCAACAGGATAATCGACGTTGGCGTTGAGCTGGCGCCGAGCCGAAGGCCCCAGGCCAATTTATCTTAATCCAAAGGACGTGCAAACATCCTTGACCTCAATCCCTAAACATCTCCGGGCGGCCGGCGGGAACGGTACCGGCGTGGCACAATTGGAGGTTTTCGATAGAGACTGCGGTGGTCCCGTAAGCATTGTCGGCCTACGAGCAGCAGGAAGTCGAAGCTCTTATGCGACGTCCTTGGTAGGTGGAAGAGATCTCGCTGTTTACGCTTTAATTAGTTCCGAACTCGCATTATTTGCCCAGCACGTGTTTATTCAGCGCCGGCGCACACTGCTGACATTTGCGACAACATCATTACAGCGTTAATGAGAGCCGACTCGCCGATGTGGCTACACGATCGTTGATGGGAATCCAGCAGGCTTGGGCCAAGCACCCAAACACCATATTAGGGGGGCGTAGCAGGACCCCACACGCATCAATCCTAAATCAATCCCACAAGTGCGTGCGAGCGGGTCGTAAACGCCATCAGCGGAAGTCGAGGTCACAAATCTTTCCACACAGACAGGGAAACACCTCTCAGTCGTGCCAAAAAAATATACGATGTAAAGTTCAACCTCCAAAAAAACTAGAAAAAAGCTTCTCCTATTCGTATTATGAAGATACATAAACGAAGATGACGGTTCTAGATGTATATTTTACTTTAGGGACCTAGACCTAGACTTTGGCTAGACCCGCTATGAAGTCATAGATGCATCCCAAATCGCTGAAAGGCAAGAAAGTCTTCGGGGACTAAGAGGACATCTGCATATAACAGTAGGAGTCGTTGTGGGATATGGGGAGTACGAGACCTTCGTTCCAACGATCCTCCGTGGGAGGTATAAATTTAGACGCGCATACGGTTGGCTTACGTGGGCTTTGGCGGGGCCGAGACATCCTTATTTTATATGACGGTGCATTAGTGGCTTGCCCTAAGTGTGCGTTGCATCAACGAGGCTAGTCATACGTCGCAGTCTCGGTGCAGTTTCATGCCCTGGGAGTAAGTAACCTTAGACTTAGTACCCTCCGCTTCCAACGCGGGACTGACTTAATTGCAAGCAAACAAAGGCATTGCCTATGAAAATGTCAACAAGATTAACAACTTGGGTGAGAATGGCTTACTCTTTTTAATTCCGTATGGAGGATATACACTCGTATAGCAATTAAGTTATATTTTGATAGCTGGTTTTACCATAATCTGAAAATAGAGACACTGAATTGCAAGAAGTGATCCCAGTACCTGGGGACAGCTCCACTTAAAACTACTTTTGGGATAAATCTAACAATTGTCCGTCACGGAATTGAATGAAATGTTTTGTACATATACAGAAATAATTTGTGTTAACTGGATTTTATCCCGTTTTCAGCCGTTTGCTGAGCCGGTTAGTGACAAGACTGGTGAATGAAGAAGAAGTAGAAGAAGGAGATTCTTGGGAATTGTAAATATTGAATTCTTGAGCCGAAAAAGTAAATTGTGTCTCGCAATATCTAAAAAAAGAATAGTTTCAAAATCTTGACGTAAGATCCTTCCAAATTCCTACCAGGTTCCTTCCAAATTTCTTCATAATTCATTCCAAGTTCTATCCAAGTTCCTTCTAAATTCCATCCAAGTTTCTTCAAATTTCTTCCAGGTTTCAGTCAAGTTCATTCCAAGTTCCTTCTCAGTTCCCTCCAAGTTCCTTCAAGTTCTAGCTCTTTCCAAATCCCTTCTTTCTTGCCTAATTCCCTCCAAAGTTCTTCCATGTTTCTTTTGGCTCCTTTCAAGTTCCTGCAAAGATCCATCCTAGTTCCGTTTAAATTTTAAATTTTCCTCCCACAAGTTCAAGTAGCTTATATTTTGAAACACTTAGGAGCCTGGAAGCTCCTAAAAGAGTTTCAAAATCTCGTACTTACCTCTTAGCTCACATTTATGACGATTTGATATGATTCCCTTTACATTCTATAAACATGAAGTACAAATCCACTTCATGGATAGATTCAGCGAACTGCACGAAGTAGGGAGTCGTCAAAAGAAGGTGGCGCCGTAATTTCGCCCGAGTTCAGCGTCGTGACGTTCTCGCTGGAGTGGCTTGCCATTCATATTTCTTGGTGCAGTCATTCGCAATGATGATGCTGACACATAACAACGCAATATAGAACTTAATAAGGGGCCCAAGTTCCGCGCGTAATTCGAGGCGTGAAATTTGAGGAGAGCAGGGTTTCAACCAAATGTTGCCGGGTTGCAAGTAAACAAAGTTCGAAAAGTTGATCATGCCTTGTTGAAACGCTAAAAGACAGTTTGCATATTAAAATCTTTCTTTCCCTGGTCCCCATGGCAGTGGGCATGACGGCCATCCACCCAGCCAACCTTGCCACCAAAAGAGGGATAAGTGCCTACCTCCCTGTGACTGTGGTAAGAAGGTTATGAAAGTCAAAAAGCAACACAACTTGCTTTCAACTGGCAAGATACAGGAAGTTCTCGTTAAACATCTTCAAAGCGAACTCTACCACCCTGCCTTGAATTCGTATTCCTAGTTTTAATATTATGCTTCCCTTAATTGTACTTAATAACATTTGTGGGTAATATGACAAAGGAAACCTTTCTATCCAGGTCATATTTCTTTCCTTAAATGAAATTTTTAGAAATTCAGTGGTTGTTTCAATAAACAGTAGCTAGGTAAACAAGTTGAAGAGAATTTCATTGGATCTTAATTAATTTGCCAGGAATGAAATTAAAAATAATTTGTGTATTTACAGGCAGTGCTCAACCGCATATTTTTTGGGGGAATATTCCAACGCGATGATTATTTAATTTTTAATTGCAAATTGCGGGCGGCTGCCGTAATAATAAGCTTGTTTGAGCGGTACTGTGGGAATGAGGGAGGTATGGTTGCGTAGGGGGTTTGGAAAAAGCAACCAGCAACCCTCAAGCGCTTGCTTTGTCGTGTCGCTCACGTTTCGAGGGAACAACTCACCCTCCTACATGTGTCTCCTTCTGTTTTGCTCTTTCTTTCGGGTTGCACATTGAGAAATGCCGAAAAAGGCGGGAAATACATATACCCCATATACCTTAACATCCCTCACTGGCTCTGGCATACATTTAACTAATCCTGCAGTAATAGAAAACAAATATTCTAAAAAAATGTTATTACCCTTAATGAAATTAATGTAATTACTCATAATCCGAGTTATTCCTGCCTAGATTATTCCTACAGAATCGAAGTATCGAAATGTATTGGTACTATTGAAAAGTAGCAAAAGTATAAAGTGTATCAAAATGTTTAAGGGTTTGGAAATAGCAACCAAGACCCCCGGAGCCTTTTCTTTATCGCATCAATCATGTTTCGTGGGAAAGTCATCCTCCTACATGTATCTCCATCAGTTTTGGTCCTTCTTTCAAGCGTACAGTCTGAGAAAAACACGGGTAACTCATACGCCAGGTATCTCAACATCCTTTACTGGTACTGACACTGGCACATATTTAACCATTCCAATATTCATACAAAACAAACTCCCCACGAAAAATACGTACAACTCTTGAAGGGTAAAGAGCGCTGTGAGTTGGAACAGGAAGGTGGTGGAAAGAGGAGGAACAGGGAGGTGAGGGCTTGAACACCCCACCACTGGCATGTTAATTATGCATTCATAACTCGCGGCAACGACTTGAAAGGAGTACGGTTACCCTTAGCCACGTTCCTACACTTTTAGCCCAGCATAAAGTTACATATTTGCACATGTGATTAAAATTAGCCCCATTGTAACGCACCAACGTAATTACAGTCCGAAAGTGAGTTAATTACGTTCCATGCTGCGTTGTGCTTGATTCCATTTGCAGTGAAATCAATAATTGTTTGTGTAATTAGAATGGACGTGACTGACCAGAGTGTGGTATGTTTATTTATGCATGTTCCCATAGAATAAAAGGCTCACTGACTCCCCTGACTCCCTATATGTCCCTCTGACTCCCTTGACTCCCCTCGTTCCCTTAACTAGTTGGTTAGAAAAGCACCTGGAGCAAATATAAATTAGTATTCATTTTCAATGCACGAATGAGTAAACTTTTGCGTAAAAGACAAATTGGAAGCTCGGGCGTTGTTGTCATATGGCATAAATACAGGGTAGCTGGTTGGTACGGCGTTAAGGCTTTGGCAGGAAGAAGTATTAATTATTGAAGCAGTTGGCGGAGTAGTTTTAGCCGCTGGCATTAACCGTCCGCGCAGTATTTGATTGTTTTATTATTAATCAGGACGAAATGGTCGGCCACGACTCGATGCTTGCTCATAGCAGAAGTGTCGGAGTTGGATGGCGATGCAGAGGGTGCAAAGGGTGGGTGCATACAAGCTTGTCTTTGTTTGCACGCCATCATATATGGATATGAGGATATGAGTTGAGTTCATATCAGTGTATCCTTGGACAATCCTTGTGAGTGCAGTGCCCGGATACAGAACGATCTGGGCAAACATCAACTATGTTCGAATACAAGGGAATGTAAGGGGAACAAATAGACATAGCCATGCTAACGGTCATTGTAATGTTTGACTTTAGGCTGATGCTCTTCGTCTCCCCCTTGTTTAAAGGCTATAATGATATCTAAGATATCTAGTAACCTTTATGTCTCTTTATCGATATCGATATCAGTATATTGACACTTCATCTTTCTGTTTTTTAATCGTACTCGTAGTTCATACTTGTCCCCTTTTTGTGTTAAGTTAGTGTACCCTTTTTTACAGTGCCTATGAATAATATCTTTCATACCTACTTCTTCATGTCGGTTCATAATATCTTTTAAGGTTCACTTCAGTTTTTGGAGACTACTAAGTCTTTGCCTTTTGGTTATGATTTCCCCATAAGTACCTCTGGATTTCTAGTTTGTCTTTTGTTTCTTGTATTATTATTGTTAGGTTCTTTTTGACTTGTGCCGTGTTCTGTAACAATCTTAAATTCCTTGAAAGTCCGGATGTTTGCCTATGTGAGCAAACGTATTTAAATCGTACTAGCACTAGTACTTCGTACTTGTCTCCATTTTATAGTGGAGTTATGCCTACTATAAAAAGGAGATCTCTTCCATTTCTTCTTTTTGGCTTGGTCATGTAGACTTCCTTTCAATTTTAAGGGGCTCTTAAATTGTTGGCATTATCACCCTTTTCTATGGTTTCTACACAAGTACCTAGACTTCTTCTAGATCCTTTGTCTTTGCCTCCAATGCCTTATATTCCAAATAACTTATAATTTCTGTTCTATTCTTTACAATTCATAGTAGTCATCTTGCCGTCTTCTCCCCTACTTAGATTCCAGCCCGGTATATCCTTTTATGTGTCTTTTCTCATTTCCTCCTCACATCATCTCTATTCAAGTCTATAAGTCACTCCTTTCTGTACTTAAATGTTTTGTTGGTTCTTGCTACCAGTTCCCCGGCTGCTTTTAACAGTTTATCTCATTACCGGTATATTTTATGACATAACTATAACATTTATCATTACGAATTCCTTTCTCCCTCCACACACTACCCGAAATAGACTAATCAGTATTTCTAGATTTCTTCTAGATATCTTAGTTCTTGGAATTTCAAATTTCAACATATTATCATCGTTCCTCTAAAAAATTTCAGTTTCTTTGATTCTCTTCGCAATTTATCTGATTACCTCTACATATTCTTTTACTATAAATCTATAAGCATCTTTTCCATATGACTTAATATTTTATTGGTCCTTCGTACCGGTATTACAAGATATACTCACAAAAATTACCATTAGGAATTCCCGTTTTCTACCTGCAGCTAAAAAGTAGAAACTTTTATTACAAACTATGGCATGTTAATGCCACAAATGCATTTAGCATATTTGGGAAATAGGCATAAAACTAAAGGAGGAAAATCGATATGACATTTTAATAGCGCATTGAAACTTTGGTAGCGCCACCCACTTCTCCAGCGCTGGCTTTTACCCGACCGGAAGTTGCTTTTACTTGCCCGTGCCTTTATGCGCCTGCCGTTGGAATAACATCACATTACGTTGCATTAGATTCGATTACATTTTGCGACAACACGTCAGGAGTCGACCTGTAGAGAGCGTGTTCACGCCTTGGGCTATTGCCTTGCGATTTTCCGTCTTTCTGTTCCTCTTCTTCCACATACAACTATACGCACACATGCACACCCACACATACTTCCAGAGACATACACCCACGCACATATAGATATATCAACCCCATACCCATATATTCACATACATACTCATATGTTCACATACACATATATTCATATACATACACGTACATTATATATATATATATATATAACATACGAACACACACACACACATTTATAGTACACATATTCACACATGAAACATACGTGTACATGTACAGATACAAACACTGGATTTCATACTCTGCGAAACAGTCGCATGACTCGCGATTTGCCACTGCTCGTCACGGGGTGCTGCCGTAATGAGATGTGCATGCGAAAACGCAATTTAGTGCATAATGCAAAAGGGGTTGATGGCTGGAATAGCGCGATAGTTGTTTGCTCGCACGGCAGCCGCAGGTTGCACATTTCACCGCCGGCATTTTTCGACTTCCTTGAGACTTTAATTAATTTTCCACCGCCCTCACGGTCGTTCGAGTGCCCGCAGATAAGAACGATAAATGGTACATACTCGTATATTGCTACATACACACACTGATATCCACACACACACGCACTTGCCCCACAAGCGTTTTAGAAAAGTAAAACAAGCAGGAAATTGACACGTTACTTGAACATGTTACTCGACACTAAAAATGATTCTCTCGTAAAGCTTGAAGTCTCGCATTTTTATGGGAAACTGCATGGAAATGCAAAAATATACATATATTCTGCAGATTGCAAAATTTTACTCCTTAGATTTGTTGTCTGCCTGCAGAATGTGACAGGATGTTCCAGTTTATCGTTTCGGTTTATATGATTCCGCAGAAGGTGTAAGGCTGCAACAGTTTTGTCACTTTGTTATCTCGTTTTTTAGTTGTAGATTTTAGTTGTGAAGCTGGGTGAGATTTTATAATAGGGACAGAAAATGTATGTGCTATAATAGTGACTGTTATCTACTATAGTAATTACTACACGTTGAGAGCTCAACTCGTACATGACCGGACTAATTGCAATTCTAATTATTTATTCCATTTAGTCCACACCAGTTCTCTGGAGGCAGGACGTGAACAGCAATTTCTCTTTGCTCATTTGTTCATATAATATCTCCTCTTCCTGCTTGGACCTAACTCTCAAAACCTCCAGGAACGCCTTCCCAGTGAGAGTGCCAACGTTGTAGAGTGTAACCATCAAAGTTTCATGGTCCTCTGTGCAAATTAAAATATTTCTTAGCCGTCGCCGTCGCGTTGTGCTGCTGCTGCTGAGGTATTTTTATTGGTCTAAAACTGAGCAACACTAATCAAGTCCGTCGTGTTGGAATTTCTTGCAAATATCTTCGTTATTCCTTCCCCTCCATTCCTTCCCCACTTTCCTAGGAGGCTACATCACACGCATACCACCATCTCGGGGAAATGTACTCGCTGTCGCGCTTAATTAAGTCTTTTCGTAATCAGCAAAAGTGCTTGGCGTTAAATTTATTTCATTGCTTCATTGCTTGCATAATCAAAACGTGCCAGAGGCATGAAAAGGATACCCAAAACTCGGCTGGTTTATGTCGGCGCCAAACTACAGGAACGTAAGTGCATAGCACTCAGGAAACTTTTACTCACTTTACTTCTGCGAGATGTTGGAGAGGTAGAGAGTGGAGGGGTCGAGGGAAAAGGAGGAAGAGGCACGCCGGTTTTGCTGCCCTGTCTTATAAGCTTTTGATGGTCTAATTATAGTTGCTGGAGACAGTGGCGGGAAACGTAGATGAATAGTGGAAAAGTTTATTGGGGAATACATTTTATATCGTATCATTGTTGACAAATAGCAGGACACTTGTCTTTTCTGGAGCTA
>JAODAC010010484.1:0-26104 GCA_027575185.1 Mimaenictus wilsoni
CTATTGGCTTATGTATAATAAATTACTCATAGAGATTCTCGAATAGTTGCTAAATCTAATAGTACCATAGTACTATTCTAAAATCTCACAATGGGTCCCGCAAGGTCCATTCTTGGACCTCGACTGCAGACTCAGCTCAGGGCAGTTTCCACCAGGTATCAAGATAACAAGCTATTCCGACGACATTATTCTGATTGAAACAAAAGCCGTGGAATCCAGTCATCAAGTCATCAAGATAATCATCTGAAACTGGCTCTCCAAAAAACTGAAGCAACTTGGCTAGTTTCGACGGAGACGGAGACGGAGTTTCACAATGCGGAATACCCACACTCGAAAAACTGAGCGGCCGAATGATGGACTACAAATTGCATGAATGGCAGTGGTCTCCTTTTGTAAGAAAGTGCTCAAACAGAAGGAATGAACACCAGACAAACGGGTTAGGGAAGTACACCCATAGCCAATAATGGCGAAGGCGATCTCACAAGCTGCAGATTATGTAAATCGGAGGTGGAAAGACCGAGCACCAACTCTGCACTTGTGCATCCCTAGCACCTGAAAGACTTTCTTTGCTAGGCAGCGAGCAGCTAGGTCTCGCTGAATTCAAGGGGAAGTCGGTCAAGGAGATTCTAACCTTTTCAAAGGTTATCTCCGTTATTGGCCCATGCACAATAGATCAAAGTTGGTCGCAGATTAATTTTAAAAAAAGTACACCTCGAAGAAATGCTTCAATACCGGTGCCAAGGAGTGTCAAACATTATTCTCAGGGTAAAGCTAAAACCGCTATAAAAGTATCAGCTCCCCTTGCAATGAGGTGAGTACTATGCCGACAACGTCCTTAATTTTTATTTTTTTGATATGTCATTTATAACAAGAGATAAGTTAATTACAATTTACATGTAATATGCAAGTTCATATAACACAAATCGTTCCATTAATATTCAATTAATGATTTCTATAATCAATCTAGAGAATATTCCTCTTTTTACACATTATTTATTTGTATGTAATTTTGATAAGTGATTTTTAGAAGATAAGTATTAATGCAATAAGAAAATATATTTTTGTTTATATAACGAAATGCTATTCAAAAATAACAAAACCTTTTTAATGTATATTACAACCTATTATAATGTTCAGGTACTTCAGGCACACATTTTTTGGCAATTCACATCGGTGAAACCATCTTGTTATCGTTCCTTGTTATCGTCTTCGAATTTTTCGACCATCTGCTTGCTTGCATAAGTTCTTGACTCCTCAGCTCGTCTCTGATTTTCGATTGCATACCCAAGTACGTAGCAGCTTCACCCAATCGATTATTATTGGAAAACTGTTTGTACTAATATTTGTATAATCCTGCATGGCACACAATTCCTGCTCCTCAAATAAACGCGTACGATTCCTTGGGAAGACGAAGGAATTGGCAACCTGAGTAGAAAACGCAACCCGTTCGTTTGTGATTGATTCGATTTATAAATATTCCAATATGTTTGTAGACGTTGCGTCGACACCCTCGGCCTCCTCGGCATAGTCCACTCTATTTGCGCTATTTGCCTTCGATTCCTGACGCTCCCCCTAACGGTGCGAATTTTGCGAATTTAGTGCGGCGCTTGTCTGAAGGCAATAAAGATTTTATTGGCTTTTTTTTCGGGAGGATAGCCGGTACGCCCGAGAAAGTAATTATTCTGTCGGCGCTTTGTCGAATTCTTGACACAGTGGCGCGCTTGTTGCTCGCGGGGGTGTGTTTGTTGCGCCGCCGCTTTGCTGCGGCGGCCGATCAACAAGTCGCACGAGTCTTCATCGACGGCGGTGGCGGCGGCAGGCAGTGGCGGCGATTCACGGGCGCCGCTCGTAAAATTACTTTCACGCTTGTCAGCTTCGTGGAGTGCACGCGCTGCCGAAGTGCCTGTTGAAATATTGGATTCGCAATTTCCCCATTCACAATTCATCTGGCTCGACGTGCGGCGCGGCCTGGAGACACTTTCGCATTTTCCCCAGGATCCATCTTAGCGTTTCGCAGTTTGGCCCACACAGCGTACCATATTCAACACCACAATAATGTTTGTTTGTTTTTTTTTTTTTCTGCGGGAATATTGCATAACAAAAACGCGCCTGGCGACTGAACAATACGCAAATTGAATAAGTACGGAACAAAAAGATAATTAGGTCGCCTTTGTACGGCTGCGAATATTAATGATTAGAGCCAACTTCATCAGGAAAAATAAATAAGCAGATAAGATGTGTATGGAAATATCATCATATCACCAACCCAAAAGATGCACGAGTTCTTTGTGTCCGGCTCTTTGTGTCCGGAGGCGTCCGGGACACCATTAATTTACTTCTGGCGCGTCATAAATTGGAATAAAAATCAACGCGCCCAACCGCCCAGCAAGTGCAGAGGAAAAAAGACGACAAAATGCACAAGGCTTATTCCGAAAGCGCATTGGTTTTGTTGAATTTTAATTAACCCAACTCGTGTACTCGGTCGGATTGATCGCAATGACTGTATTGGTCGCATTTATGTACCTTCCAGCCTTTCTCTGCAATTCCACGTCCATGTATGTAACTTTCATACTTACTCCTCTCAAACATCCCTATTTAAACCAAATTATTATGTTTAAAAATAAACTATTAACACGCTTCAGAAAGTTAATAATATGAAAGTACCTAACGCGTTTTAACAAACAATACGCTAATAAACTAGAATTTAAATCATTATTGGCCCTATATTTGTCTGGGGAAGTAGAAAACGAATGCAATTCGAGGTAATCCATCCCTCAATGGTTCAATACGAATGCAGGCGCAATGGACGTTTATCGAAGCGTTTGAATGTTTGTAATCCGCACTCGCAAAAGCACCACCTGTTTAAAACAGAAACAATACAAGGACTTAAACCGAAAATATACCACTAAACTTTGAACAAATATCAGGTCAAATAAACACATCAATTTCGATATTTTCCCCCTATAAAATTTCTTGTTCTTTCCCTAGTGAGGAAAAACAATTAAATTGTCCACTGAATTTTTAAGGCACTGTAGAATACGGAAACAAAAGCACAATTCAAATAATGGATTCTTGGTGACTAGGTGTAATTGAATAAGTCATTGGTGCGCATCGTTTTCATTAAATATTGATTTAAAAAACCACCCTAAAAATATTTGGAGACATTCAAACGTTCACAGGCTTTTATAGAAAATTACACCGATGAGCAGCAATTTTAGGATTAGAATGGTATTTTTGTAATTTCTGACTTTGTTGTTTGTTGGTTCAGCGTATTTCAACTCCTCACTGCGATTGCGAATGATGCGATGCGATATGTCGACCACGGTCCAGCGATTCTGGCGCGTTGTTTTCGCTGTTTCTACGTGTATGGACAAAGGTGATATATCCGTACCCAATGCCATTCTGCGTATTCTCATTTTCAGTTGTTATTATTCTAGCATATTATGTTTACAGTTTACAGTAGAGGAAAATAAGTGAATTCCCACGCTGAGGCCATCTGTTAATCACAACCACCAATTAGGATGGTAAACGTTCCCTGATTGTGAACGAAATGTCGATTCTTAATCCTGTTTTTAAAATACTTGTTCCATTGTTGTATCGATACTTCCTTACAATTCATATTCATTTAAATTTTGCCACTTTTTGATAAAAACTTAGTTTAGCCTTAATTTACTAAATCAGTAATTTTACAAGCATTAATATTATTACTTAGGAATTACCGCAATATTTTTCATTCTCAAAATGTTGTAACATCAGAAAATGGGGTCGATAATATACTGCAAGATTACTGTAACGAGTAAAAAATAATTTGAAAATGCATTAACAGATGGCGCCAATGTGCGTTTTCGAAACGAATAAGTATCGATACTTTTCTTCGATACTTGGGTATCGAAAGTATCGAAGATTCAAAAGAATCGATACCAAAACGTATCGATACTTCGTGAAAAGTTATAACCGGCCAATTATCAAATATAATGGTTGTCGGGAACCGATAAAGATTGTTGCGTTATTCCAGACACATGACGATGTTTTGCATCAGGTCGCTATTTTGCATGTTGGGAACAATGGTAAATATTGGGTCATGCCGTGCATCTGCTGTTTTGCAGAATCAAATGTTTATTCAGGCCACGCGATGGTGCCACGGCGAATTATCGACACCCTATCTTTCGCGGAACTGAAGCAGTATGTGACACCTGCAATTCCTAAGAATTGAAATAGTATACCGTACCTGTAGGCGATAATCCGGCGGCGACACCTGCCACAGACAGTTCCGTGTGACATGGAGTGTCGCGAAATATCTTCTGGTAAGGGCGGGGTGGTAGGGGTGGTAGTGTGATATTTTCAGGCCCCGGTAAAATATCCCTCACCTAAAACCGAGAGGCTGAGAAACATATTATTGTGTTTTAGTTCGTAAGATTTTTTTGGAAATAAAGTTAGTTGTTAGTTGTGCTCGCTCTTCTACTTGTCTCTACCTCCAGATAACGGGTAGCTGTCGGCTTGCAGTTCTCTATAATAAGATCTATCTTGTTCTTAACGTTGTGGCGACCGTGACACATTAGACTATGTGAAAAACGTGGCTCTATGCCGAAGCTGTACACGTGCTAACTTTACTGACATTATTACGCGCACTACTATACTGTCCTATATACACACACACACACTCGCGCTTCTAACGCTTCACAACACCAGACCTTACCGGGAAACCGGAAACAGAATAGCAATCCGATAAAAAGTGCAAAGTCGTTGGTAAGTGTGGAGTTGCCATTCATTATTCCTTACTCTAGCTTACCTAAACTCGCACCAAAGTCCTGTCACTGTCGCCACAATATTAAGAACAAGGAAATATATTATTATAGAGAACTTCAAGCCGACAACTGCCCGCTGTCTGTAGGTACAGACAAGTAAAAGAGGGGGCACACTTGAAGGAATCTGATGAACAACTTATTTTATTTCCATAAAAATCTTACGAACTAACACACAAGAATAAGTTTCTTCGCTTCTCGGTATATATTGCCGGGGCCTCAACCAATCACACTACATTTTCGCCGCCTCTACTAGAAGATATTGCGCGACATGCCGTGTCACCCGAGGCTGCCTGTGGCAGGTGCCGCCGCCGGATTAACGCCTACAGGTGCAGTATACTGTTTCAATTCTTAGGATTTGCAGGTGCGACATACAGCTTCTGTTCCGCGACAGATAAGGTGTCGATAATTCGCCGTGGCACGATCGCGTGGCCTGAATAAACATTTGGTTCTGCAAAACAGCAAATGCACGGTATGACGCAATATTTATCATTGTTCCCGACATGTAAAACAGCGTCCTCATGCAAAACATCGCCATGTGTCTGGAATAACGCAACAATCTCCATCGGTTTCCGACAATGGTCGTTGTTAGTGCCTGAATATGAAACTTGAAAATTTGAAATAATTCCAACAAATAGTTCAAGGCAATTGCATTCACTGAAGAAGACCAACAAGCGTCAGTAAAGGGTGAAGCAAAGTTTAGGAAGATGCCTCGGTTTCCCATTATTTGCAAAGCTTAATTCCAATAGTCAATAAGCAATACAAGGACAAGAAAAACTTCAAACACAAAATATTTGTTTAGCAATAACTTTTCATGGACTCGCTAAAACATTTTAATAATTGTGTGCAAGACTGAACGTTGGTGTATACGTTTAAATAAATGGTTTTAATACTAAAATGTTTTACGGCATCTTCAGATTAATGTACAAAATGAAGTTACGATCATCCATATATAGTTGATAGTCGTTAGATAATGAGTGTGGTAGGGTCATATGTGATCGTTAATAAATCCGTCATTCTCATGAGTTTTGTTAGGGGCGATTCATCTTTGTATATTCCTTCGATACCTGTTTTCCGCGTCCTTCACGAATATAGGAGCAGATGAATAGCCTGAATATCTTAAATTGTATGTCGTGTAACTTTGGACACTGTGTATGTGCAGCCAGGTGGCCCCGTGGTATGATCATTGACTGCTGTCCAATATTTCTGGATTTAATCTCTGCGAATATAGATAAAAATTAATTCTTCTAATCCAGTGCTTCTTAAAGGGGGGTCCTAAAACCAAGGGATCTCAAACGATGGTCCTTTGGGACATATGGGCGGTAGTACATTCAACATTAACCCCAACATGACTAAGTGGGGAGGTTGGTTAAAAATGAGAGTCGCTGTACTAATCATTAGTAATTAACTTAATATGACTAATTGCGTGTTAGTGCCGCCGGAATAAGTCGGTCGATCACAACCTCCCGCACTGGTACTTTCGAAGTAAGAGTATCGAGAAATGTAGTGTCTTAATGTCTGCACTGGGATGGTGACGACTACTTGCACGGCCATCAGATTCAGCACACGTCCTAGAAGCGAAAGAGGCAAAAACAATCACAGCTGAGGGTCTTTGGGTCATCGCATCGTTGTTGTGGACTTAATCTAAGCATTGTTTTGGTACTACTGATTTATTTACAAAATGTCTCAAGTTTATATACTAATTGTGAGAAATACTGTAAAAATGGCGCAAGCACACGGTCCGGTTACATTGTAGCCAAGTGCACTGATATACTAATATTACAAAATTTAGCGTGGAGTGCACAGGCGTTGTAACGCAATGGTCTCGGGTTCGATTCCCGATATCTTTATAATTAAGATCTCGTACTCCACACTTTCCCAAGGCCTGAATAGGGAGGAGGCGTTTGTCCTGCAACTCATCCCCGTAAAAAGCCGCATATGCTAAGTCACGTACGGTGAGACCCGATCAGGCGGGGGGAAAGCTAACGTGTTCGGAAGGCGTTAAACACTATACAAACGAAAATCATACAAAATTTAGAAACGCGACCACCTTAACGTAAAATACGAGTGTCGAAACTCTAGCCCAACCAAACTCAATCAAATTAAGACAAAGACTGAATATATTTTCTTCTTCTTCTTCGTTCACCTGCCTTGTCGCTGACCGGGTGTAAGCACGTGACTTACCATTTTTCCAGAATTACGTCTGGGTAACTATGAGCATATTAATTCCCTTTGCTAGCCTCGCCCAAGGTGAAGAAGACTTCTATAACGACAACAACAGATGCTAAAGTGGTTGCCGGAGCGAATAGAGGTGTTACTGTCACGACCACGATTTGAACCTGGAACCCCTGCGTGGTAAGCAGCGATCATACCAAATGGGCTACTACGCTCTTGAAGATATTTTCATAAACGCAAAACAAGATTACAAAAATCCCTACACTACAATTCTAATCATAGGAATAGGTAGATATAAACTACCACTATGGCATCGAAGCATTAACTTGAGAAATTTTCCATGAATACAAAAAAATCAGTGCTTGAGATAACTAACTTGAACATTTTTTCAAAAGCAACGCATCTAATCATTACTACGTTTACTACGATTAAACTTTTAATTCCTTGAACTAATATTAAATATACAAGAAACAGGCATCTATATTAAACATATAATGAAAACGACAACCCTATTATACCCTAATTCTAATAAAATGGATTGTTTATGCATACATAAATACTAATTAAATTGCAAATGGAATTAGCTACCGCTAATAACCACAATAATCGATGCTCAGTATCCTCAACCTACTATTTATGATTTTTATGATTCTTGATTATGATTTTTAGTGATTGAAATTGAATTTGATTCTTAAACTTTTTTTGGTGAAGGACGAATAAGTGCATTTTGAGGTTCAAAAGTTCATCATATCCTTCACGTACCTGAGTGAATGTTAACAAATAATGTAGAAAATACTGGAAATAATTTATTATTATTTATTAATATGTCGCATTTAATTTCTGTTTTAAATTTGAAAATATGCACATTGTGTCCAGGACACTTTTCCTCTTAAATCTAAACGACTTTGAATTAGTGTTTAACTAATTCAAAGTTCAACTAAAAACAGATAATCTAACCTTTACACGAACAAATTTCGCTTTAAAATATTTAAATTTCCACAAAATAATTGTTGTTTCTGTAAATATGATTTAAAATTATCCGTTTAACTACTTTGAAAATAACTTTTTGGCCAACAGAAATCAAATATCTCTATCAAAGTGTTGTTTGGAACTAACCAGCTCCACAATTAATGTTTTGCGAGAGCTAATGAATTTTATAGCGTGTATCAAATAGAGTAAGCAAGTAATTCTATTGACGGCGTAATAAAATATGTTGCGCCTCTCCGCTTGGGCCGGCACCGCCACTGTAAGTGGCCTGTTTACAAAACACGCGAATTATGAATTTAATGTACGAGGCGAAACGCAGCGTAATCGAATAATTCGGTTATAGTTGATTCAATTAATTGCGGCGGCATCGAGAGCGCGTTCGTGCGACCAGTATCGACAACGGGGGCAATATGTGCAAACCGGCCGCAGCCATGGAACCAGAGCTGCTCCGAAACTTCATCACCATTCCGAAAATGTCAACTATAGAGCGATGCATTAAAGATATCATCGCATCAACATCCTTTCATTGCATCAAATAAATTCAAAGTTGATGCGAAAATTTAACCAGCGCTAAAGGTGACAACTCCTAAAGCGGGCCGTCAGTTTGAATTAGTAGCAAATAGTGGGGGAGAAATCCCTAGGAACACTCGGTGATTGTTGACTTCAGGCTCGTCAAACCGGATGCGCAAGGTTTGGCGCCTCATTGAACGGATGTTTGATGGTATGATGGCCGCTGCCGATAGATGTATGTGCGCGTCGCTGATAGCGAACGTGGGGACCCGGCTCGCACGACTACCTTCTGCTATCACTACCCTTGTTCGACGCCGTCACAAACGCCAGCCGCCTCCGCCGCCCGCTCATTTAATTATCAAACAACAAACTACGCACTCCCGCTTACCGCTGCGCCGCAAATAATCGAAAATACAGCCGCATGGTCTACTCGCGGCTGCCGTAAACATCGACAAAGTGGCTGCCCGACATCCTCCCCATTTATTGCGAGCAAAGTGGCCTAAAAGCTTCCCGCAAACGATCCACGCGCCGCCGTGCCCGCCTATAAGTTCGTTACAAGATAGATAGCTATGAAAGTATGCAAGCCAAAGCACACGGAACCAACTCAACCTTGTTTTCACCTTCCTGTCGTGTTCATAGAAGAATACTGCGTTGTGTTTTACAGCTAATTGCAAACGTTTGATGCGTATATCTAATTAATAACAGTATAAAAGCTTTTAGTTGCGTAGAGCCCTGTATGAAGATACGAACTAAGATATGGTGCATAACAGGAACAGAACATGCACATACACACACACACACATCATATAAGAAAGTAGATAATAGGAAATAGAAACATACTAACATACTGTCACTCCATTTAATAACTCTATTTAAATTTAAATAGTAGTATCTAAATTAAAAAATAGGTTTATCCCTTACATCATCCTGACATCCTTACACCATGTGTATTATTTACTAATTTCACATTTTTAAAGTTAATAATATTATTGTGTGCGTGATTATTTCGTGTGAATTTCTGTTGATAGTTTATCATATTCGTGTGTTTAGAGTTTTTGATATTTGTGTTTAAGATAGATGTTTATTTCTTGTGTATTCAATATTAGGGTAAGAAGTCGAGGGTTGATGGCATCATGACATCGTGGAGACGTTTACTTTAGATTGGGTTTTCAGTAAATGTTTTCAAGTTACAATTATCCGCCTCACGAATTTTGTATACAAGATAAGCTTCTCAAGTCTATGCATCTATACCATACGCACGCGACTAGTAGATAGTTCGTCCCTCCATCCCCATGACTAGAATTGTATTTAGTAGGGATAAAGTGTAAGCTAGTTTTGGGTTTTGAAAAATATATTCAGTCTTGTACTAAACTTGATAGGCGTGTGTTGGGCAGAGTTTGTAATTCGAAAATTAACTTCAACGTTAAGTTAAGTTAAAGCTTTGTCGTGTTGCTAAGTGTTTCACGAAGCAACAATTCATATATAGTAAAGGACTCCGATCTTCGAGAACGTTCGATCCGAGAATGAGATCTTCGAGAATGCAGTGGAACACTAATTTCCATAACACATTTTTATTTTTAGAATTAAAAATACGATAGTGTGGTAAAAATATTCAAGATAGAGTTTTGGTTCTTACTGTTATGTTAGAGAAGGTTTTTTATTTAACTCCAAGAATAAGGACAATTTGTCCTGTGGCGGCAATCCATTGCCGCACAAACAATATTAAGATCAACAAATCTCAATCACAATCCGCATCAACCAACCATAATCAGCACGTAATCAGCATCCGCCGAGACTAAACATCGAAAATGCTGACACCTCAAAATCGACACGGCGCAGCGAGATCGCGACCACGTGTTCCGCTGTGATGAACTAATGAAATGGTCGCGTCAGTATTTGCACCTGCTATATATAGTCGACAATTTGACACCATCATCCAGTTTACATAAAGTCATTCAGTCAGCTCGACATTGAAGATCGTCACCGAAGTCCACCAACAGCGAGCCCAACACCAGCTGCCGCCACTAGAGATTTCGCCGTACCGACAGTATTTACTGTGTCCCTCACCGGCCGTCTTCACCGACTACTCCGTCGCTAGCATCCGCCCTCCAGTGATTTCGCCACCGGCCTTCGTCATCCGCTACTTCGACGTCATCCACGACCTGCCCGGACGGCAAGCGCCAGCCGTTCACCTCCACTTGCTGCGTCACTGGATCTTCACGCTAATCTCCTTCATTTTTATGTATTTCATTTCATGTTTTGTGGTACAATAAAATCCCACAGTCCTAAGACAAGACCAGAGAAAATATAAGCGGGAAAAAAACAAAATTGTTTAGTTCAACCCAATTTGTTAGATGGCGCTAGTAAGTAATCGGCTATATTTCGTGTTTCCGACCAGCGACGAGTTTTGAAATGTTAATAAATAGTTTCGTTTCATCTATTACTCTGAATGACATAACCTTTTTGATTTTGATATATTGTCAATTCTTCATTTAAAATTGATTCCATACCTAAAGAAAAACTACATGCTACATGCAAATTGAAGCGATCGTCTTCTTTCCAGAATTGTAAGTTTGCAACTGTAACGCTGAATATAATTTCATTCTTCCATTATATTGACACGACTATCTTCAAGCTATCCACCCTCTCCAACTCCAAATGTATGGTACCCAACATATACACATAAGAAATGTTCCACCACGGGCGAGAAGATTTCCTTTTGATGATAGTAATACGTAAAATGTTCTAAAATAAAACTGTATTTCAAAAATTGTCTTGAAATTTAAGCAGTATTTAAAATTAATGAAATTAAATAGCAAAAAGTGGCGCCACTCTGTATTTGTGGCTTGGGTTGAACTAAAATCTGATGCTAATTTTAGTGCAGCATTTGTGTTACAGTACATATGTATTATCGTATTATTTCCAGAATTGTAAGTTTGCAACTGTAACGCTGAATATAATTTTATTCTTCCATTTTATTGACATGACTATCTTCAGGCTGTCCACCCTCTCCAATTCCAAATGTATGGTACCCAACATATACACATAGGAAATGTTCCACCACGGGCGAGAAGATTTACTTGGTTGAACTAAAATCTGTTGCTAATTTTAGTGCAGCACTTGTGTTACTGTACATATGTATTATCGATGCATAACATCTGGACTCTGTTCCTGCAAGATATACCTCTTTAACACATTTTATAATATATAATAATAATAATAATATATTTATTGCAAAAAGGCAACAGGCTATCGACTACGTAGTCTTTCAGCCCATGAAATAAATAATACGATTTACAGAGATATATATCAGAAAAATGTAGGAATGAATAAAGAAAAAAAAAGAATTACAATATGTATTGAACTAGATCTTCATTCAGAGACACTTGATTATCTGTTTGAATAAGTCGTAGAAACTGGTGGAGAAAGGTGGTTTTATGTACCAATTCCGGTTTCTTGATAAAGAAGAAGGGGTTCACATTTTATATTTTCACACAACTCTAAAAATTATTTCAAAGAGAGTTTGTTTTTGTATACCGGTAAATAGCACTTATAAGCAAATTATGATCTTCATTAAAATAGGAATAGTAAAATAATATTTTGTTGAGTAAACACAATTTTTCAATATTCTGCAAAACCCTGGAAATGGCGGAATCTAAAATGTTCAATGTGCCAAAATAATCCGTGGGATCCTTCCGTAAAAACCAACTTAAAATGATCCAAATAAGCTCCATGTACATTTCCGAATTTGAAAGTACCTAAAATTTCCTGCTATTTTAAAAGCGTTATTACAGATTTCGACTAACAAGCACGTATAGTGACTAAGTTAGTGGCTAAAAATAATTTGATTTTTCCCATATAAAAACTACGCTCCGAAAATGATAGTCGCCATATCTTTGTTGATTATTCACATTTCCAGCCCATAATCACTGCAACAGTAGCAGGGCTCCTAGTAATTATATCGTACAAAGAACTTTCGCCTAAGACCTATTGCTTAGAATTTACATTGGTAACATGCATCAAGTCATAGATAAGCAGTCTCATATATTTTCAAATACGATGGTGTCTCTTAACCAACTACCGGTGATTTTAACATACATTTATATGAATCAATTATGAAAATGATAGTGCATTAGTACATGTAAAAGTTTAATGTTTAAACAAAATGCCAGAATAAATTCCTATCATTAGATTAGTTGAAATTTAACACGGTTGTTTGTATTTTGAATAAACGGCGTATTACAAGGCAACCACTTTGCAAATATTGCCTGTTGACAACATCAACCTTAGACGAAAACGCCGAAGGTCTTTTATTTTCGGAGGGCTCGAACTACCCGTTCGTTAACAGTAATTATTGAGCTGCGCTGAGATACGTTGATACGACGAAGTTTCAATTGGGACTTTATTTACAAAAATATTACAACACCTCGACTAAGGGCCACACCTCCAACTTCCCACACCTAGAGGTGCATCTGTACCTCGTACTTCCACTCTTCTTATCTGAACCCTAGACCAATCCGGGCACACCCCACCTACCACTCGCTCACTCTCAATATCTATAAGATGTGCCACGAAAAGCAAGCCTTCAGCACAGCTTTGCCAAAACCTCTGCGATGCACATTTCGTCACTTGCAAGTCAAGCTTGTCTGATCTGCGCGAGCACGTTAATGTAGAGAAGGTACCATCGGACATGCTCGAACAAAACACCGACAAATCGTCTAAGCTTCCCAAAAACCACCAAAATCGCTAAATGTTTTTGTCATAAATATCTTTCAATTGCAGTCTTCTTGTCCAAAGGTTGTCTTTTCTTTCAAACATCTATACTTTTCGTTCACCCGTCTAAACTTAAAACATACTTGGAAAATAGACAACGAGCACGCACTAATGGTACCCAATAGCAACACTGTAAGGTATTGAAGTTACATGAAGAATTAGAATTAGATGTGCTGACAGAAAGAATGGATATTAATATAAGCAGATTAATGAGATAGATTTGTTAACTAATGCGTAAATAATGGTTATGGAGCCTTTTTGAGCTATGACCAAATCAACCACCATCTGAATAATAAATAAAATGTGTGACATTGAAAAAATTGCATCCATGTGCTCATTTTGGCCCGGCGGCGACGTCAGAGTAGGTCCCCAAATTTAAAATTCATCCGTTAAAAGTTGTAGGTCCCTAAGTGACTCGCAAACACCAATAGAATACATCACAGCTGTCTACGAAGATGATTTAATAATAATCAAAGGAGGATTCTAGTCTTAAATTATGTAGTTTACTTAATGCCACATATTTTGTAATATTTGACAAAAGTCAAAAACGAATCTGTCCTGTTTCGGTTTTGCCCCGAAATTACCCTACGAGGTGGAATTAATCCAAACTTTCCTACGGAACATCTTGGTGTTCAACACTTAGAAGATATGTTTTTGAAAGCAACACGTACCTATGTTACCAAAATTCCGTTATTGTCAAATTTCAACAAACAAAAATGACCGCTATGAAGTTTAACTGCTCATTAATTAGCTACCTATGGCATCATTAAACATTTATTTTTCAAATATACCAATAATTTTAAGGTTTACTATATACAAGCAACCTTTATTTTGGCGTTCACATATCCCCTTTATATATGTCAACCTATCCTCTCTATACATTAATATAATTCATTCAAACCTAATTATCCACTTATGCAATAAATACATTCATACATAATCTAAAACACAATACTAATTCATAATATCTACATATACAATTATGTACCCACCCATTGATACTGCGCTTCTACACAGATTTTTTTCTTATAATTTTCTTAATTATAGCACATTCTTCCCCTCTCCCCTCCTCCCCTAGCTGTTCTATAATATTCCCGACCTTCCAGTCATATCCATTTTCCATCTCTCATTTAAAGCCATACATTCCCTCGCCATATGCTCCCAAGTATCAAATCCATCCTGACACAACACACACGTCATATATTCTTTTCCCATCCATACTTTCCTCCCTTGCTCCTCTAATCCGCATCTCGACCGGGCCATTGTTCTTTTGTCCATCGCACTCTGTACTGTTTTTATCGATATACGCCGATCTACGATTCGCGCTCTGAATCAGTTGGTACCTTGGATTGTACGTGCTACTAGCTAAGGACCCCTATCGGATTTGTTCCTCTACTCCTCGACCAATTTCGCGTACCCACGCCTCTAGGGCTCTTCCCTCCTCTAATGAATCCCTTACGGCTATTCCTGACAGACCTGCTGATTCATATGCCTTTCTTCTAGTCATACTCCATTCACTCGTTCCCTTTCGTACGCACCATTCCCATACCGACTTAACTAACCTTCCATTCTCCATTCTACCCAATCTCTCCTCATGCCTGGCTACCCAGCTTAGCGTCACCCATTTTATAGACATCCTTCCTATCTGCTGCAATACTATATACCTAGGAGTTGAACTTTCCCAGTGCAGCAGATCTTTGATGAACCAGGTATGTTCTTTCTCCAATATTTCCCATTCTTTCATATCCTACACTTCCACTCCATACATCAATCTTGATAAAACGCGTGCATTCCGTATCCTCAATACTATCAATACTACATGCCAATTATTCCCCATATTTTACTCCATCTCTCATTTCACTATCATTTAAGGTTTACTATTCAATTTCAATTTCTCGCAAATTACTTATAAAGCATAGATAGCACCTTAATGAGTCGTTTATTTTGATATCAAACTCAATTACCTCATTGCATAGCCCTTTCTCCTATCAGCACAGATGTGATCAATTTTTCAGATGATAGAGAAAAAAGAGAATGGGCTGTTCAGGCTGAATCCGACGCAATGTACTTCTGAAGCATAGATTGCACATTAATGAGCCGTTTAATTTGTTACCAAACGCAGTTATCTCATTATATAACCCTTTTTCCTATCAGCACTGACATGATTATTTTTTTAAATTACAGAGAAAAAAGAAATGGACTGCAGATTAATTTATTAAATACTTGAAACATATTGATAACACCATAACTAGATTACTAGATGTGAAACCTATTAGCATATCCAATAGAAAAAATGGTGATTTGCAAAATTAAAGCTAATTTGGTCTATATAAACAACATATGCAAATGGGAAGAGGCATTCTCTATTTTTATTTATTTTTTCTTATAACGGTATAAAATGAATATATGTCAAATAAATGTGTTATAATTAAAAATAGAATCTACATTTTGCACGAACTTATTTTGTAGTGGATAAAATAAACGGAAATAATAAAAAAGAACGCATATCAGGGCATAGCTGGAGTGTTTTAAGTTAAACCTTATTATGATAGTATACAAACACAAATCAAAGGCTTTCGACCACAACGTGGTGCTGAAAAAAAAGACGTGTGGCGTCGCTGCCCTCGCAAAGTTTGGAGGCAAATGAAGCACACACGCAGATAGTTCCCCATTCCACTCGTTAGCGATTTAAGCCCAGCGTAGCATTCTAAATGTTTGCACAGGCGTGCATTAGTTCGAGCATTTTGCGTTTGTCGTCAATCGACGTGCGCCGCCGCCGCGACGAGGCGAATTAGTTGACGGAAGGAAGGGCACGGATATACGCTTCAGTAACAAGGGCGTGACAATATAACACAAAACCTCTACACACACACACACACACACATATGCTCACTCACTCTCTTCCAAATGCCCGCATTTATACAGGCCTGCAAACACCAATTTAAATAATATTCACAACATACACACACACACACTGGCCAACAAATGGTGCTCCTACCTCTTTTACCTACGATTTGACCATTGAAATGTCAGAGCGGGGATTCATCCAACCATCCATCCATGCATCCATCGTAGCTGGCATACAATTGAATCCATTTATTATTCGCTCAGTTGTGATCTAATGATTCTGTGTGCAAGCCCAGCCGGTAGCAATGACGAGTTGTTGCCAACTTACTGGTGGCCAGTTGGAGTTGCGCTGAACAAGTAGTGCCTACAATTAGTTCTAGTCATTTTTCCAGTTTCGGTAAGTTGTCATATTTTTTGATACATTTGCGTGAAAATGGAAATTGAAAATCGTACGTGCGAGCGTGATCTCCACACTTCACCAGCCGTCGCGTCGGCTGGAACGTTTATACTCGCATAAATCTTATCCAGATTTGCCCGTACACACACACACACACACATATATTCGAACTACGGGTTG
Organism: Mimaenictus wilsoni; assembly: GCA_027575185.1. Lineage (NCBI taxonomy): Eukaryota > Metazoa > Arthropoda > Insecta > Coleoptera > Staphylinidae > Mimaenictus > Mimaenictus wilsoni. Next base: position 16,672 of record JAODAC010010484.1, read on the forward strand.
AGAAAATCTTTAAAGCATTCATCCATCTACCGCAGTACATGGGTATCCCTCGTGTTAGACCCAGGTAGAGACCCCTTCAGCTTTATCCAGAAACGGAAAAGCCGGGCTACTGCCGTGGGATTCCTTTCGAAAGCTTCCGAAATGCAACACGTACAACACGAACACCTTACGCTACATTCTTACCACCAACACAGATTTATCCGCTATATTTCTACTCAATATTACGTACATTTCTACTACAGATTTTATCATTTATATATATCGTCTATAGCACACCTCTCTTTTTATACGCATTTTTTTCCCAGTGACGCACCAATGAATTTAATCAACGTTTGTCTTCATTTAATACCCAAATGCGAAAAATACGCCGATAATATTAATAAGTTAGGCCACGAAATCGAAGAGGTATGATAACTAAGGTTCCACCGGCTTTGTGAGCAACCCGCACGTTTCCTGCTGGATTACAATTCATCTATTCCACCAGGCGGATTTTCCATCATCCGGATTTTCGGCCGTGCTGCGCGTCCCTCACGCAGAAATTGTTCGGACGCACAAAGCACACACGCACACACGTATACCGGTCATTCATCCCTTATTTCATCGTCTTTTATTCACGTGGTGAAAAATGTGTGCAAGTCATTTCGGCATTTTTCAGCGGTACTCGATGATTTCTTGGGTTTCGGCCTACTTCAATTAAAAACTTACACAAAAAACAACTTTTTTAAAATCGCAATCAACACTGTTCAGTGAAACCAAATTGGCAACTATTAGGAACTTGAAGCTTACTGAATGTTGACAACAAAATCAAGATTGTAGCATTTCATTTCAAATCTAGTAGCAAAGATTAGTAAACAACCTGAATTTTCCTTATATCATTCGGAATTTGCATAGCGCATTTCTGAACAACTTGTGTTTTATTTGCGTAAACATTTTAAATTTATAGTGTAATCTCATGCAAATCGCTTCGTTTAAAATATAATTCAACTAAAGTGTTAATTTTTATTAAACCCTCTTTGGTGAGGCAATTTTTTGCAGATCATCTTAAATGCTTAAACTTAATTCAGACATTTTAATATATCAGTGAAATAAACGACGAATAAAGGTATAAATAATTAAATTTGTAGCCGTTTATAAAACATGACGGACAGAGCTCGCGACCTAACTGCACTTAGAGTGAATCAAAAGTTAAATTAATTAAACCTGGCAAGCGTACGATGCGTATTATAAAATGCAGTCCTTAAGCAACCAAACTATACCATTTATCATACAATTTAAATAACACCATACATAGAATTTAAATAAATATTCGACGATGCCTTTCTAAATCCACACTTCTCAAATCAAAATTAATAGCATCCGTTGTAACTGTTGTAAATTATCTGCGTTGTAATCCTGGTTTGAAATTAAACAGAACTAACGGTTAGAAGAGGATTGAGAATTGTAGTCTGAACAGCTTTAACTGACTTTATGACCAAATGACTGTAACGAAATGGGGAAATTATCAACATTTTGTTTTCGCAGAAAAGTAAACTGCATGTTAAAAATATAATTTTATCTTCTAGATGATGATATTCCAGGTTATATCTTCGACATTAACTTGATATAATTTGTTAAATTCTAAACAGTAACAAGTTTAAAAGTTTCATCGTTTCCTTAATATACGTTGAGATTTCCAATCTTTAAGGGATCTATTTTGAAATTTTAAGGAAAATAGTAAAATGAAATCAATTTGATTGAAATTTAAAATTGCCTTGGAAATATTAATATTTTGTGTGTTTTCCTAGCGCAAGAAATATCATTTACCTTTTCTGATGGGATAGTGCATTTTCTCAAAGATATATTATCTATCTTATATATCTTTGAGAAAATGCATTGGATATTTTTATCAGGAGCACCTTAAGACCTGCCACTTGTATTAAAAATTTATTAAATAAATCTTAAATGGGATTATATGATGTAAATCTGTATGTGAAAGAGTATAAGCAAATTCCTTAATTTGGACTTTAAATATTTTCTGGTCTGAAAGTTATTCTTGTGAAATTCAAACTTCTGCTAATGAAGGAATATTTTATTCAAAAACTTCCGGGATCGCATGAGAATGGAAACAACAATAAATGCGCTTCTCATTCATATGGTTACCAGGAATTTATTGTAATTAATATGATAACGACCGGTTAACTGATTGTGAGTTTTATTAAACATCGAATTACCGAAATCTATTAAATACATTTATATTAAGTCATCACGAATTCATGAATTTTGAAATTGTTGAATAATGTTGAAATATTGGAAAATGAAACAAATGGATGAATTTTGGTCCACACGATTTTATCCATCACTCAAGCCTATTCCTCCAAAAAATGTACCTTCCAATTAAAACTATGGCAGAACCGTTCTTGTTGTCTCATTTTGCCCATACAATATCTTCTAGATGATGACATTCCAGGTTATATCTTCGACATTAACTTCATATAATTTGTTAAATTCTCTAAACAGTAACAAGTTCAGGTTTAAAAGTTTCATCGTTTCCTTAATACATGTTGAGATTTCCAATCTTTAAGGGATCTATTTTGAAATTTTAAGGAAAATAGTAAAATGAAATCAATTTGAATGAAATTTAAAATTGCCTTGTGGAAATATTAATATTTTGTGTGTTTTCCTAGCGCAAGAAGTATCAGTTACCTTTTCTAATGGGATAGTGCATTTTCTCAAAGATTTATAAGATAGATAAAAAGCATTGGATGTTTTTATTAGGAGCACCTTAAGACCTGCCACTTGTATCAAAAATTTATTAAATAAAACTTAAATGGAATTATATGATGTAAATCTGTATGTGAAAGAGTATAAGCAAATTCCTTAATTTGGACTTTAAATATTTTCTGCTCTGAAAGTTATTCTTTTAAAATTATAGGGAGAGCCTGCCATATTTTCTCTTCAAACTTCTCCTAACGAAGGAATATTTTATTCAAAAACTTCCTGGATCGCATGAGAATAGAAACAACAATAAATGCGCTTCTCATTCATTTGGTTATCAGGAATTTATTGTAATTAATATGATAACCGGTTAACTGATTGTGAGTTTTATTAAACATCGAATTACTGAAATCTATTAAATACATTTATATTAAGTCATCACGAATTCATGAACTTTGAAATTATTGAATAATGTTGAAATATTGGAAAACGAAATGGAATGAAATGGATGAATTTTGGTCCATACGATTTTATCCAGCACTCAAGCCTATTCCTCCCAAAAATGTACCTTCCAATTAAAACTATGGCAGAACCGTTCTTGTTGTCTCATTTTATTTGTTTTGTCTTATTTATTTTCTTGTTGCCCATACAATATTCTGTTCTTCATTTTAGCTTGTTTCAAAAATGTCCCTTCCTGTTTTAACTTTTACAAGAATTAACTTTAAATGAAGAGATTTAATAAATCGGGTACTTAACTGAAAAGTTGAATAACAATTTGAATGCAGAAAGATCATTCTTTGAGTTGTAAAAAGTGAAAATTAGATTAAATCGGTGGATTCGCGCGAGTTTCAAAATATTTTACACGGCTTATTAAAAGCTTAAATTTAATTCGAACTTTACAACATTAGGTTAATGAACAGGTTAAAGTATTGATGAATTTTAAAGACAGTTATAATAGATAGTGACCTAATATTATGTAAAGTGATCCAAGAGTTATTTATTAAGTCGTAAGTTTGTACTATAATGCCCATAATAAAGTATTTGTTCGTAATAGTTCTTATCTAATTGAAATCTATGTTCTGTCTAGTGTAAATGAGTATAGAAAGCTTGATTCGAGAGTTTTTAAAAAGATTTTGAGGCCATTCACAATTATGAATATCACATAATCAATGAAGGCCTTAAAACATGTTGTCGCACATGAATACAGCGGATTCTGCAGCGCCACATGCGGTGACGTCTAGGCACGATAGAGATACTCGTGGACACTATTATTTGCCGCGGTAGCTTTGTACGTCTGGTATTGTCCTCGCCGCCGTGCCGCCGTCCCCCGCCTGAAATTGAATAACGCTCGCCGCCGCTGCGCCGCGCTGCGCCGTGCGAATTTTGAATAAATGTCGCAAAGTGTGGAGGCACACACGCGACTGCCTACTTCGACAATCCACCCCTCCGAGTTAACATGCAATGTGCGTTGTTTAAAACGCCTCCATCGTGGCGAATGTGTTAGCATGTCAGAAGCTGCCGCCAACACAATATTCATCAATCGCAGCGGTCCTTTATGCGGCACGAGGTGTGTGCGTTTTCGAATTAGCTTTTGTTGCCCAGCTTTTCCACCAACGTGTCGAGATATATCTGAGAATATATGTATATAAAGTGCGGTGATGCTGTGAGTCTCCTGAACCGCATTTGTGGCCACAATGAAGTTGATTACATTGAATAGTTCTTCCCAAACTTTGATAGATTTCTATGTACAACCACAATATAGATGGGAAATAGTGGGTGATTTTTCATAAATATAATATTATTTTATGGAACCAACAATCCAATTTTGCCTATGTTTTAATACATTTTTGTACCAACTTTGTTTTTTTTTTGCAGTCAAACTTTTATACGCGCGCTGCTTGACTTAGAAAGTTAACTGTTGCCTGCAGGCCGGTAATTATATGGCGTATATCTTCGAAATTATATATAATATAATAAAACATAAATAGGTTAAAGGATTAGGGTAATTTAGGGTTTGCGGGCACTATCAGCGTATGAAATGCTCAACCAGCCCGACCAATAACCCCCGAGCTCACAATTACGCAGGGAAAAGACATTGCACCCTGACGAACTCAGTATCAACTGCATCGCAAGGCGGCTAAGGGACCGACGCCGCCTTGCGACGCCTACTTCGCGCGATTACTCTCACTGATAGTATCAACAAGTCCTTCGAAACGACCTTGAGGTCTGAACTTGAACAATGGCGACCCTCGTCGATGTTCGTGTGGACAATTGCCGTCGGATGTCCTCCGCTGTCATCGGACGTCGTATGCGTTGACATTAGGGTTGCCTACAATCCCATTGAACTGACTTTAACAAATATATATAATAATAAAAACAAAAACATTATCCATAACCATAAGAAAATTTAAATTTAACTTAATTACTATACCTAGACTCACGATATCAATTTTACCCCGTCTCCGGCCATCCCTACCCCCTCTTCATTCCTACAATCCTCACAATCATCACCACCCTCACCCCTCCCTCAGATAACAATTTACCCACGCAGCCTACTTACATTCTCAACTGTCGCACACATCCTTCATTTATTCCGATACATTCCTTAATCACATGCTCCCATGTATCCCTTCCAGTCATGCATAATCCACACCTCTTATGTGCTTCATTCATCCATTCTTTCTTACCCTTCTCTTCTGATCCACAGCTCGCTCGTGCCATACATTCTTTCTCGGCTTTACTCAGCGCCATGTTCCCAAAATAAGCTTGTCGTCTACCTATAACTTGGACTCGTTTATAGTCGGGGTTATACGAACTGGTACTTATTTTAATCTGTCTTATCTGGTTTTCCTCATCTAGTCCTGTCACGCTAACCAACTGTTCCACCGTTTCCTCGTCCTGCAGATATCTTTCCACCAGCTCTTTGGACATACCTACAGCCTCATACGACATTCTTCTATTCTCTCTCCACTGACTTTTCCCTCGACTAACACACCATATCCACACATCCACACCCATCTCAACCCATCTATCATCCGCCATTCGTGACACTTGACTCTCATACCTAGCCACTCTCGCCACTGCCTCCGATTGTATATTCATTATACGTGATTCCTGAAGCACCATATACCCTGGAGTCGATCTTTTCAATCGCATCATGTCCTTCAATAACCAGGTTTGTTCCCTTTCTAACGTTTTCCGTTCAGACATGCCCCATATATTCGAAATTAACGATCCCAATTTAATTTCTGTTTTTAATGGCTGAATTGCTTCAACTTAAGATGTAGGCTTTTTTGTTCTTTTTAATTTTACCCTTGTGGGAAAATTGGGAATAGTGAATCATCTGCCATTGTCGTAAATAATAAAACAACCTTTTCATCAAGATGTGCTATGACGTTTCATAAATCTAATTGCAAGTGGAACATTACATCGAAGCACTCGCCAATTACCAATATTTCTCATAGTGCCAGGGAACATTGATAATGGACATTCTGAATTTTGATTGTATTGTATAATGACGTAAAAATGTTAGATCCGCAGGTATGGCAATCTATTAGAAATGGACTGTCTCAAATATAATAACGTCGAACATCGACATTTCGTTCAGGCATATTCCTGAAACTGATAACAATTATCATTCTCCAAGTAAAGCAATCAAATCTTATTAAAGTTTATATAACATCTAATTTATAATCGAGTACGGTCTGAAGGCGTTATTGATAATATCACATTCTGTAATATTATATCATATTTTATCAGAAAATTCATTGGGAATTTCATGGCGATTTCGTTAAAAGGGCAGAGCGGTGCGAGTATCCTTGTGTTTCAACTTAGTAAAGCTGCTGCAAGATATCTAAGTGCTAGATATTAGTTTATGGCCAGAACGTTGTCATCGCTACAAAACAACGTGTAATACATCCTCCCTTTAGCTTGGCTCTCTTATACATTCAGCACCGTGCGTTTTACCCCCTTTACGCACGGCTACGTATTTAAAGGCAAAAACGTGCAACACCTGTTAAATCAACAGTTTGTTTACCGAAATATGTACGGAAGGTCAGGCAGCCTGGACGACGCAAATTTTAATGTTGGCCATGGCATCTAAACATAATCATGGCGCATGGGCATAATTAGACGAAAACGCACAGCTCCTATTTGATAGGTATTTTGTCCAAGAAAGTGCACACGGAAGATAGGGGCAACCGGGGCGAACACCAATTTCACATTTAGTCTTTTAATCTAAACTAAATGGTCGATGGTAGAATGTGGTATGTTATTCGACCGCTAACATCATATTACGCACTCACACAGAGAATTACATAACTTCGGTTCGTGCATAATATGTATTTTACTGATTTTCTTTCGAAGCTATAAGTAATCAAAAACCCATACGACTTTTCTTGTTCTGTTTAATTTAACACCCTGAGAGTTTTCTTTCTTAAATTCAAATTTGCTTTATCGCTCGCGTTTACTTAGTCGTACATGCGTTCTGCATGCGCGGCCCCAGTCTCTGTCATGAATATTGCGCTGACAATGAGTGGCGAGTGACTCCATCTCGTGGAGTAACGAGATTTTCAGTTGGTATAAAAACTCTTACAAATAAAATTTCACGAGGAAAGGTCATACCTAAATAATGCCATTAGCCGTAACCCAAGTTCAACACATTGTACGAAGACCCTCACGTACATTAAGAAAACGTAAGGGTTAATCACGAGCATCATGATTAACCTCGGGGCTTATTAGATAAGCGACTGGAAAGCGTATGTATAAATTTGTACCTTTTACATTTCTGTAGGAGCTTTGTAAAACCTTGACAATAATCAAATTGAGTGATGAAAGATGAAAACTCCACTTGTTTTATTATAAATCTGATCCTCCGATTTACAAAAATCGGTTATTTTAAAATATGTGTTTATAAATTACAATTTCATAAATTCTATAAAATAAAAATAAAAATTCATGTTCGGGCATGGATTTTATAATCACTCTTAAAAGAAACTTTTAACTGGAAATACCAAAAATATATTTTTTAAATCTACTGAAATGTGTTTATAATTCAAACGAATAGAGATAATCACTATAAATTAAGACGACAAACTTCAATTTATTTACCGAAATCAAAACTAGTCGTCATTTTGAAAACTAGTTTCCCGAAATATCCCACACGGATGAAGTACACTTAGGCACCCAGTACCAAGAGCCGTGTATACCCGAATGAAATTCTCTGCAGTTGTGCCAATCTTACATGGTTATATAAGTCGGTACCACCGCCTACACGTATACGTTTAGGTTTTTGGAGGCGGCTCTCCTCACACTTCGGTAAGCCACCCTCACGTAAGTGGGTAGTATTCACATTTAATTAGAGACGCACGAATCTCGGTTGACGCTGGTCTCGCAGAATATGCTTATTTCTGTGCGCGAGTGTGTAAACCCGTTTCACGTGCGTTTCCTGTCCCCGGTTAGCGCGCGCTTGGCCACATGCGAGGGGGCGGTGTGGGTGTAGTACGCGTCGAGCCTCGTGTGTCGCGTGCGCACACGGCCAAAGTCATTGTAATTGCCCACCGCACGATGTCATACATACAAATGTCCTAATGACTGTTGGACTCTGTCGCGTGGCGAAGGAGAACCTACCCAGCCTCCGTCGTGGCGGGGCGGTGGCTTCTTACCCACCCCCGGCCGTCTGTTGCATTTAAACTGGCCGACACGGTGGCGCACGTATGCCGCGCCAATGCAAAACCGCAATTCGCAATTGTGCGAGGGTCATTTCCGTAACGACTAAATTTCGATTTGAACGGCGGCTGGGCTCATTGCGGATGCTTCGCGAATACGCTGCCGGCGTACGGATTCGATTTCAAGATGTGCTATTACCCTGGATTATTAATATAAATATCTAGTTATTTTCATTAGTCATAAATCTCCTGCTCTCATAATAAATTCGGAAATAATTCGTTCTTCTCACGAATCGGAAACTTATAAGTCTAAATCGGAAACTAACTAACTGTATGATGTCTAATTAGTTTACTTTGTATTACAAGAATGATAAACAGAAATGTTTTTTTTTAATTCCTGTAACAGTAAAGCTTTAAGTATTATTTATGTAGATTTCCATTTTTTGATTTTGGCAGACTATGGGCCACGTGAAATAGTTGCCTATGATTATGTTTCTTTCCTCATTCTTCTCTGCCAGTTCTCTTTCATTGTTTCTCCATGCTGTTTTGTTTCCTTCTTCAGTCCATTTTGCTCCAGTTCTGTTTAGAGAAATTTTCCTCATACGCTGTTTGAAATTAGCGTTGGGGAATTGATAACCAGTCCATGGTTAAAACTTAGATTGTAAGTCCCAGAGTGTTGGTTCATCCGCTCCTAACATGTTTTGGTCCGCCCCGGGTATTTAATTTCGCCAGTACCACCCATATCTGGAAGGCTTTCCCCTATCCGCCACCTGGGGAGGTGCCGGATGGAGGACTAAAAACCCCTCACGGTAATTTCGTTAATTATTTTTATTAAGAAATTAATATTGTCACACATAACTCATAGGAAAAGTAGAGAACTACAGCTCACATAAGGATGTCTCTCTCATTCGTGAGTTGAGAATTAACATGTCTGAGATGTAATTCGCATAAATCGGCAACAGACTAGCTCAATGCCAGAATTAATTGAGGAAGGGACAGTGTTGCGAACAGCAACATCAACCCGCGAATTAACGCGAATCTTTTATTTTTAGCAGGATTCGTGGACTACCCGT
>JAODAC010010495.1:0-26101 GCA_027575185.1 Mimaenictus wilsoni
GAATTTTTCCTCTGTTTCTATTCTCTGCATGCCTTCCAAACGCAGGTATTGTTGCGAACAGCAACATCAACCCGCAAATTAACGCGCATGTTTTATTTTTAGCAAGATTCGTGGACTACCCATCCGATGCAAATTGTTGAAGATGTTGAAGAGAGAAGTAGATGTTTCGGGAGTAAAAATGTGACTGATTTTATATCCATAAAATTCTTACAAACTTCTTCCCACCTCCGCCTGAAACGGGAGAAGGCCGATATCACCATCTAACAGCGGCATACCAAACCAGGCACACCGCCCACAATCATACCGCTAAGGGCACCCTATCTGTCTCATTCTCTCCTGCCTATAGGGTACCTCTCTGCTCGTAGCTACACACATGCAGCTGAGCACGCATGTGCCGTTACGCTTGGTCGTGACAAGACATTTTCCAGGCTTAGTTTAAGGCGCCAAAGCGTCGTGCAACCACTTAAACCTACCCCAAGAGCGTCTTGTGCCTCTATGCTATCTTTATTAACCACTTGGCGACTTAGGGCTTACAAAAACGTGAAACACATGTGGTGCAGACTAAACAGCTCAAAAATTCTTTGACGCCAGACTAAATATAATTTGGCGACAAATATAAAAAAGCGCAAAATCGCTGTTCCCTTTGTCTTTCAACTGTCAACTATTTTACTTACTTGTTTGATAATAATACAACTATTCGTAATTCCTAAACAATTGCATTATTAAACGCAATCAACGGCACACCGTATCCCACAAACTTTATATGGTTTATGCTTCACTTCCCCGCGTTCACGGATGTACTAAATTGAATCACGTCAAGTCATAAAATAATTTTATTATGAATCATCATCAGCACATCTATCACATTCATACGCCTCCCTTGGGGAGCCCCCGTTACATATACCACACACCCATTGCCGGCATGTGATACACCGAGTCCATTTTTGATTATTGATGTAGAATCGAAAGTTACACTTACAAATAGTACACAAATTAGATTGCACTTCATTAATTCCTGTAAAGTCATTCCCATTCCTTTCAATAGTCGTGTGGGCATATGCCATTCCCATTTCAGGAAATAAAATTCGTTTGTTGCTATTTTTAACTAGACAATCGTTGAAACCATTCTCAAACGTTGAAGTGCGATAAGGACTAGCATTAGGCGTAACAAACGGCGAATTTTCAGTCGAGGATGAACAATCCTGTTTTATGGCAACTTTTAGTGTTTCCTGATTAGGAATTTCCATTGGCGAAAGTGGATCCAACGCAGAATTACCCTTTTGGTACATGCTTAGACTTTGTTCATTTTGATAATCATTAAGAGTATTAGTAAGTATTGTCTTAGTCCCAATCCAATGATTTAAACTTGCTGGTTGTGAACGTTTATAGCCAGGAATAACATCCCTGGAAAAAGGACATATTCCAGCTAATTTAAACCCGGTTATAATAACAATAGGGTCTAAATCTCTCCAAATTTCTCCAATGATTCTGGAACATTCACTTTTTGGTAGTTTTTCGCCATTATTCGCGTTTTGCCACATCAGTAACTCTTCCTTCCATATTGATTTTAACGAAGCAAGTACACTTAATTCAAGAGGATGTAATAAATGCGAGGTGAAAAGAGGCAATTTTACTATCGAAACATTAGCTGCTGAGGCTAGTTCTAAGAAACGAATTGTTAAAAGAGAGTAAGAACCATTATAGATAATTAGTAATGGACGTTGACGCCCTGCCTGTTTTAGAAAATTATGTTCAAAGTTATTTTCAAAAATATTGGGATCTATGCCACCATGTTCTGTGGCAGCGTAGGAAGTTTCTAAAAAACCAGTATTCTCTGGGGCACTCCACTGATTCCACACACTCTTACCCTTGAAGATAATAAGAGGCGGTATCTTCTTCCCACTGGCAGAAGCTGCGATTAAAACTTTGAAACTTTTCCCCATTTGACCAGAAGACGTTGCTCCTGAGCCGTTTTCAGTCTTACAATTAGAAAGATCCATACAAAAACTTACTTCGTCAAGACTCCATATTTGTGTAGAACAATTTACAATCGACAATGACTTCATCGTAGCTTCAAGTAAATGAAGATATTCATTCAAATTGGCAGGATTACAACTTTTTTTCTTAGTCACTTCTAAACTTTGTGCCTTCTTTAGAAATAAGTGATTCCTTTTCTTAAACCCACGAAGCCAATCTTCCCCAGGATTACCATTTTTAAAGGGTGTTTGAATTTGGTTACAATTAATAAATTGACCTGCTATGTCAAGTACTTCCTTTTTACTCAATTTGAATCCACTTCTATCCAATGTACGCAGCCCATCAGCAAGTCGTTTTTCGTCGTTTGGAGATAAAACTGTACCTCTACCAAACGTAGTTGATTTTATCCCTCGTCGACCTTTTAATCTGCACATTATTGTGCTCAAGGGGATGTTATAAATTCTACATGCTTTACTAGCATTCATATGTCCTGCTTTAACTACTTCGAGGACTTCTTGCATGGCATCTGGAGTATAATGTCCTCTATTTGATTTTCTGACATAGTTTCTAACCATATTTACTGTAAAACGAAAAAGTATGTATAAAAATACACGTTAAAAACGACAGAAATCATTTTATTAAATTTACTGCACTTGCCCCATAAATAATTTGGTTTTGAGGTTAGAATAAAGATTGATTTCCACAATTTATAGTATGAAATCGAGAAAGATTTCGTCCTTGGGGTAATCTTTAGGTCATAAACTATGTACTCACCAAATATTATCAGCAGAAATGAGCTATAATATGAATTATCCAGAAAATTGAGTTGTTAACAATCTACTCTTTGCGCACTAATACAGACTATGTATTTAATGATTATTAGGCAACCTACACAGCTAATGTTTATTTATTTATTTGAATTTTTAAAGAGTATAAGGAGCTCTGAAGGATAAGCTAACAGATATTAACATAACATAAAGTAGATATTTCAAATATACTTGCAGGAAATATAAAAATTTATGCGTAAAACATATAAGTAAATATATAGGATGAAAACCGACAATAATAAATCAACATAAGATACACTAACAAATAACAGGAAATACAGATAAACAATTTAACAAAATAGTAGGATAATAAAAACACCCAGGTTCCACCGAGATTTGAACTCGGATCGCTGGATTCAAAGTCCAGAGTGCTAACCATTACACCATGGAACCTCTGCGCAGCTACGTCAAAAAAGTTAAATACTTTCAGGAGTTATCATTAAGATTATTACATGTATTAATTATTAAGAAATATAGTTAATTTTTTTCGGAAGTAATTAAAATATGCGATAATTATAAGTAAATACGATATAATACTAATTTTAGGAATCTGACTATTCCGGGGAAAATAAGTAATGCTATAACCAATAAAATAATTATTGTTCGTAACAAAACCATTAACCTGAAATGAAAAATGGCTTGATACCTAATATAGATTGTTGTACGTTTCATTTCAAAAAATAATTATTGAAAACTTGAAATATTGCTGAGCTCGTTGAAATTTAAAAAAAATGCTACATCAGCGCCATCATTTGTGGCTGCCTGAACTAATATACTCGTTTCTCTTTTGAATGGTCAGTTGCAAAGATAGCTGCATACAATTTTCATTTCAGTACCAGAAAAACTTGGCTTGAGACATTAGGTTGAAATGAAAAAGAAATCTGAAAAAATATATCTAATGCAGGTCGTTAGATATTTAATTACAAAAAATAATTATAGAAAACTTGAAATAATATTGAGCTCACTGACATTTAAAAACTGTCATACATCAGCGCCATCATTTGTAGCTGCTTGAAGTAATATAATCATTCTAATTCTCCTTTCTCATTAGTCAGTCGCGAAGAAAACTGCACAGATTGTTATAAACTATTACTAAAGCTACATATAATTTTCATTCCAGAACCTAAAGAACTTCGCCAACTTTCCAAAATTTGTTCTCCTCATGATTAGCCTAAAGTGCTAATATGGATATAGTTAACTTAATGCAGTCTATGTCACTGAACGTGCCTAACGATCCCAGAGAATCCGCTTTTCGTCTGAACGCTTCTGTAATCAACGGCACCCATACCGACATCGTCTTCGCCGAGTTCGATAATCGGTACATGATCATCGCCACCCAACACGAACGTGCTGGTTCTTTACTACGTGTCTCCATCGAACAGCAGGAAGCCGATTTGTTTGTCGAAGGCAACGAGCCTGTGTACACTGTCCAAGTACTCTTCGGCTCTGAAAACAGTGAGCAGCAGGCGGTTGCTCGCTTCCTCGCCGAACAACTCGGCCTGCGGAAAACTTTAATGACCTTCCTGAACCTCCGCGATTATTCCGTGCCTACAGTGAGACAATTACTAGCTGCTCTGCAGGAAACACGACAGAATGGCGCTCACTAAAGTAACGAAAGCGGAGAGTTTCTATGGTCAGCTTGTAATTGGTCCTCCTGCGTCCGGAAAAACAACATACTGCGCCAAAGTCTATGAATTTTATAAAGATCGCCTAAACAGACAAGTCGCTGTGGTCAATCTTGATCCAGCGAATGAAAACATGGATTATCAGCCTGCTGTTGATGTGATGGAGTTGATTCGAGTTGAAGATGTAATGGATCATCTAAATTTAGGTCCGAATGGTGCTCTTATGTACTGTATGGAGTATTTAGAGAGTAACTTCGATTGGTTGGTGAGCAAACTGCAGAAGATCAAGGATTGCTATCTGATTTTTGATATGCCTGGACAGATAGAACTTTACACTCATCATAATGCCACGAAGAATATTTTTCAAAAGTTAGAAAAGATGCGATATCATTTGTGTACGGTGCATATGATTGACTCACATTACTGTTCGGATCCTGCTAAGTTTATTTCGACTCTCCTGCTGTCTTTGTCTACTATGCTGCAGATTGGTTTGCCTCATGTTAATGTTCTTAGTAAGGTAAGTTATCAAGTTTATTTGAAAAACACTGGTAGGCGAACAAAAGTTAATCAATATTACCTCAATGGATTAAAATTAATTGGTTAAGTGAATTGCTTTGAATAATATCACCTCTAATATTATTCAAAGCAATTCTTCGACTTTCTTCCCACGTTGAAATACTTTGATTATCTTCATTAGTTTACCCGGAAAATACAATTTTCAAATGCGACTTTTCACATTTTTGAATAACGGTATATTTGAAGAGTCATTACGACACCATTAGATATCTTGCAGATTTTGGGGATAATATTCATTGAAACATCAATTCTTCGTCTTTCATTTCACGTTTAAATTATTTGATAACATTCATTAGTTTAGTCGTAAAATGTAATTTTCCAAATTTTGAAATTTTCGAATTTTTGCCCATTATGAAGAACTGTTACGTCTCTATTTGAAAACTCGAAGAATGAAGGGTGGTTTTATTGGAAACAACAACTCTTCGTCTTTAATTTCACATCGAAATAATTTGAGTGTTATCAATAGTTTAGCAGGAAAATCAAATTTTCCAAAGCGAGTTTTTTACATTTTCAATATTTGTCCACTTTGAATAGCCGTTGTGTTCTTATTAAAAGTCTTACAAGTTTAGGGGCGAGCTTGTTAAAAGTAGAAACTTTTGTCTTTAACAACAAAATCGTTTTATTGCCTTCATGGTTTATACGGAAAATACAATTTCATTTCCGATTTCAAATGTGAGTTTTCACATTTTTGAATATCGGTATATTTGAAGTCATTACGCCATTATTATATATCTTGCAGCTTTTGGGGTAATATTCATTGCAACATTCGCTCTTCGTCTTTCACTTCCCGGCTAAATCATTTGATAACGTTTATAATTTAGCCGGAAAAAGAAATTTTTAAAATTTTTAAATTTTCGAATATTTCCCAATTTTGAATAGCAGTTACATCTTTATTAGAAAACTCAAAGAATGAAGGGTGGTCTTATTGCAAACAATAACTCTTCGTCTTTAATTTCACATCGAAATAATTTGAGTGTTATCAATAGTTTAGCAGGAAAATCTATTTTTCCAAAGCGAGTTTTTGACAATTTCCAATATTTGTCAACTTCGAAGGGCAGTTGTGTCCCTATTTTTCAATCAATTCTTCGACTTTAATTTCACGTTAAAATAATATGATTATCTTTATTAGTTAAGCAGGAAAATGCAATTGTTCAGAGCGATTTTCTCAAATTATTGACTATTTGTCAATTTTGAAGAGACATGACATTTCTATTGAAAATCTCAGATTTAGGGATGATCTTGTTCGATTCATTAACTTTTCGTCTTGTATAGCACGTCGAAATTATTGTACTATCTTAATTAGTTTAACCGGAAAAATTTCCAAAGCATTTTTTTTTAAATTTTTTAGAAGCCTCACCGCTTTAAAAATGATCTTGTTCAATACAACAATTCTTCGACTTGGATATATCACGTACAAAAAAAAATCATTCAATTCCGTGCCGGACAAATGAGACACTCCTTGTTAGATAAGTTTACTGGTTTAACACGTCTAAAACATGTTATTATTTAATTCTACATAGTTATCAGGTGAATTTTTCACTTGCCATGCCTAACTTATAAAAGAACCAAGAGAAATCTATGAAAGTCGTTCGAATTTTATACTAATCTGTCAAATTTTTCTAAAATTCTACTAAATTCTATTGACATGTATCATAAACAGGCCGATTATTTTCAAATTTACAGAGTTCTTGTGTTTGAGACAAGCACTGGGGCAATTTATGCGCATTTAAAGTCAAACCAAATGAAATATTTCAATGTTAATTGAATTTCAAATCCGTTTCTTTTATATACTACTACAATTCAAACAAATTCTAACGAGCAACGTAGTTTCTAACGATTTTCTTACGAGTTGAAAACGATTTTCATATTTTAATTTTATTGTGTGGACTTCTAACAGATGGCAAATACTATCAATAATATTTAATTATATATCTATAATAATTCTTAACTCTCTTTTAATATTTAACATTTGATTACAGGCTGATTTATTAAGAAAACATTCCGACAAACTCGACTTTGGCATAGATTTCTACACCGAAGTATTAAATCTAGAATACCTGCTTGATCTGCTGGACGACGGACCGTTTACAAAAAAATACAACAAACTCAACGCTGCTTTGGTGTCTCTCGTGGAAGATTACAGCCTCGTCAACTTTATACCTCTAGACGTGTCTTCAGATAATAGTCTTCTCACGTTGAAAAGTGCTGTGGATAAAGCAAATGGTTATGTGTACGGCAGTGGAGAAGAACGCAGCATCCAAGCGTTGCTTTCATGTGCAGTTGGGGCACGAACTGAATCAGAACGCTTTGATTCCGATTTTATGCATCCTTATTAAGACAAATTTTCACAGAATTCAATAAAATACATTTAATTTAAAGAGTGTTTAGACCTCGTATGTCTTGTTGATACATGAACTAATCTATTTCAGTACAATGATTGTGAAGAATGTAGATGTCTTCATGCCAACTTAGTTTTCCTTGCCCTTCTGTTTGGTCAACTGCGCTCTCAGTTGCTTATTGAAGTCGTCTTCGATGTTGTCATCCTCCCAGTTATCTTCCCACACGCTGATGTCCTGATCGTCCTTTTCTTTGCTCGTCCAGTCTGTGCAACAAATGAAAACGAAATGTGTACATCGTGATTTTTGAAAAATAACCTAGTTTATTGTAAAAAAAATACCTTCAACTGGGAACTCTTCGAATTCGTCATCCTCTTCGAGAACACCGAGGTCGAGTTTAGCTTTTTCGGCAGCCATGGCGGGTGTTAAAACTGGGAAATTTGTGGCAAGAATCGGAGTTTATACAAAATTCAACTATGACCTGCAAATGAATGCTTCTGACTGGCTAAAATTGTGTATTTAGGTTAGGATTTTAGTTCTGTAGCTGTAAAAGGGGGCGCCCCAGTTCTCATGTATTTAAACTTGTGTAAATAATAGAAAAACACATTTGGTTGCCTATAGTGCTATACGTATTTGCGAAAAAGTGTATAGTATAATGTAATTTTTATAATTTTAAACATTTTTATGCAATTCCTCACTATAATGCATTGTTCAACCTGTATTATTGAATATATTTGATACAAAATGAACAATACATCTTTTAAACTTTAATTTATTTACTTTCATAAATAAGTTGATGAGATTTATTAGACGAGAATAATTTAATTTTTTAATTAAACATTGTAAAGGTATATTATGTTTATAATCATACTTTACCGCCAGGTGCTGTCGTCAGCTGCGGTGTCCGAGTGGTTAAGGAGATGGACTTGAAATCCATTGGGCCCTGCCCGCGCAGGTTCGAATCCTGTCCGCAGCGTGTATTTTTATTAATTATTGTATAAATATGATTATATGACTTACAATAAATACATCGAATTGCATGAATTTATTGCAAGAGAAGTCAAGACAAGTATGTATTGCACGAGAACCTGAAAAATACGTAACAATGAAAGTTATAAGGAAAATACGAAAGAAATTTGAAATAAATTGATATCGATTAACACTTAACAGATTTATTGATAATTTGTCAATTTCAATTTAAAGGTATAACACAGAAGTGATGGATTTTCTTTGTTCATAGTTCGTAGTTTTACACATTTAACAGAAGTCTATGTTTATTTGTACAGTGTAATTACATAAATAACACTTGATATACGTATCACTTACCATCATATCGTTAATATCAATTCTTTTATCACATAACACTAATCGTAAGTAAGTTGTAATATATTACAAAATATATATATTATACGTGTATTTCCATCATTATACTTCGTTTTTAATCATTTATGACAAAATAAACTTTAATATAGATAATGAAGCAATATAATTTGGAAACAAACCAAATGTTTATATTGAAGATGTTCAAAATTGTCAAATGTTTCCAAACAGGGCTCAGATGTGTCAGAAACATTTGCCAATCGATTCTTTACGCTTTATTGGTACACTCTTAAGAAAATATCAGTATATTATGAAGAATAACAATAAAATAATTAAGGATTAACTGGCCGGTTAAGATATATACACATTTTTTTCACATATTTATGATTAACATTTATACAAGAAACATCTATATATAAAAATGATTTAACTTCAATTATAAGCTTTTTTGCAATCATAACATGTAGTCACCGTTAACTAATGCAAAAAAGAGTTATTATATTTAATGGTATCCATTTAAATGTTATAAAACGATTATGATATGATAATCTAAGCTTCTCTGTGTAACATTTTTTTTGAGGAACAATAAATGATCTTAAAATGGACTTAAAATTGTCTTAAATGGTGATTAAATTAAAATAAAGTCGATTATGCGTATAAGATTTATTTACCTAGGTTGATTTAAGTTATAGTTAAGAGTTTCCTTATTTTTGTATAGTTTTTTTTATAGCATTGTTTCGTTGGTTTCGTTCGTACAAGTTCGCGGTCCATTGACTAGGGAATATCTCGATGAGCCGCCATTATGACTGGTGACGGTGCCGCGAATGAAGAGCTCCTTGAACGTCTCGCGAAACTTCCGCGACATGCCGCAGTAGATCGCAAAGTTGATCGGGTAGCTGACGATGATGAAGAAGTTGGTGAAGAGGACGAGCACGTGCGCGATGTAGTAGTTGAGGAAGAGGCCGAAGACGCTGGAGCAGACATGCAGGAAGGTGACGACGCCGAGCGGGATCTCGACGATGAGGAACACGGTGACGACGACGATGAGCATCAGCGTGGTGCAGTTGGAGTCGCGCAGCTTCTTGCACTCGAGCTTCTGGTTCTTCTTCTTGAGGAGTTTTTCGCGTCGCTGTTCGGCCTCGCGCAACGTGCGAAACAGCAGCACGTTGAGGACGACCAGAGCGATGCACGGCACCAGGTGCACGAAGATGATGCGGAAGAGGAAGTACGTGAGGAAGTAGACGTCTATTGTGATGTACTCCTCGATCCAGTTCGCCATCGTTGTCGTGCACACGTGCGTTGGATGGCCGTTCCATAGAATTACCTCCTGAAAATTGCATTGTTGTATTCGGATTGAATGCATTTCCGCTTGATTGGTTGGTAATTAATTAGGTGTCAATTTGGACTTCGAAAATTTGTTGCGTTGGAGCGTAACAAAGGATTGTCCAAATACCACTAGAGTATTGGAATGTGTAATTTCAAATGGTACCTGATTGTTGTCAATTGTTTTCAAAATGTAATTATTTCTTGTAGTTCGTACTTAATTATCAACTATTCTGTTTAATACTACATTTTCCGATTTAGTATAGGAATATTTTAGCTTTTTAATTCTAACTTTGCTCATGAAGTTGCTTATTTTATTGATTTTTAGATTTAAAACGAGCTTTTTCTATTTTTCAGAGTGTTCATAAATGAATATCGGGATTTTAAAGCTTTGTAGTTTTAATCGGTTTTCGTTATTTCCGATTTTAATGCCTATAGACCACGAAAAGTGAGTATATTAAACAGTTGTAAGCTTGTATATAAAACTGTTTGAGTTGCTCTTTTATTCCATGCATTAATTATGATTGTAAGTTTCATGTAATAAAATCTACAGCGCTCTGAAACCCCGATATTCATTTATAAACACCTCTACTTCGCAGTAAAATTGCATGTGTTTATGTCCGTTTCTTTTCGTTTATTTCATATATTTATGCCTACACACCACGAAAGGTGATCAGTTGTATGATAGTAGATAAAACAGTTTGAGTTGTTCTTTCATTTTATACATTAGTTATGTGTGTACGTTTATTACACTAAAAACTACAACGTTTTAAAACCCCGATATTCAGTTATAAACACCTCTACTTCGCAGTAACATTCAACGAATTTATGTCCGTTACTTTTAGTTTTTTTCATGTTTTCATGCCTACACACCACGAAAGGTGATCATGTTAAATAGTCGTAAGTTTGTATATAAAACTGTTTGAGTTGCTCTTTTATTTCATGCATTAATTATGATTGTAAGTTTCATGTAATAAAATCTACAGCGCTCTGAAACCCCGATATTAATTTATAAACACCCCTACTTCCCAGTAAAATTCCATGAATTTATGTCCGTTTCTTTTCGGTTATTTCGTATATTTATGCCTACACACCACGAAAAGTGATCAGTTGTATGATTGTAGGTAAAACTGTTTGAGTTGCTCTTTCGTCTTAATCATTAATTATGTGTGTACGTTTATTACTCTAAAAACTACAACGCTTTAAAATCACGATATTCATTTATAAACACCTCTACTTCGCAGTAAAATTCAACGAATTTATGTCCGTTTCCTTTCTGTGTTTTCATGTTTTCATACCCACAGACCACGAAAGGTGGTATATTAAATAGTAATAAGGTTGTAGATAAAACTATTTGAGTTACTCTTTCATTTCATACCTTAATTATGATTGTACGTTTATTATATTATAAACTACAACGCTTTGAAACCCCGATATCTATTTATAAACACCTACCACTTTGTAGTAAATCTGAATGCATTTACATCAAAACTCAAAAACCCAATGCAAAAGTAAATGTAATTTTCTGGATTCATGCACCCCTTGAAAACAGCTTTAAAATATGTAGTGAAAACAGTGTTGAACAATATGCGTGAAATCTGCATGTGCTCTCGCCTCTGCCGCTACATCTAGGACGAACTAAACGTGGTGCGAAATACGCGCACAAATTTGTTTTATTCCAGTTTGTCGGGCCGGAAGTAAAGAAGCCGGCAAACTGTTTTCTTCGTGTATTCCACTGAAACGCATTGTGGACGAGTATTTACACTGGCCGCGCGCGCCTGCAAATGGGGCCTCATAAACGTGTGTCTCACTGTCGAACAGCGTGTCCGTGTGCATCCTGTTATTTTACTTATTATTTCCAGGACATATACCGCTTTGCGTGGGCTTTGCGACATTGTTATCTTTATTTTATTCGCGCATGTTGGCATTGCCATTGTGCACTGGACGTTTAATACGCCATTAATGATGTTGGAAACGCCACATTGCCACGCACGAGCATAGGAATGACGCGATGCTGCTGAATTGTGCGCGGAATAAAAATTTATGGCATGTTGTTACTTCAGGGGACATGCTGGAATTGAAAATGATCCGCCACATTTCCGCCGCCATACGACTTTTCTCCGAGGTATTAGTCTTTTTACTGTTACACACAATAGACGGACATGTTATTGCGGTATTCGAAATTTATTTTTAATGCGGCTATTCTAAAGTTTGAGGCTGAAGTTTTGATAGGGAATATGAACTTTCTCTGTTTAATTTTTTAAGATTATGATTTGTATAGGGCTAGGACTCTGAGAAGGACTAAAGGCCAGATTAGGGTTAGGACTGGGTGTAGATATAGTGCTAAGAGTGGGACCAAGTCTGGCATTAGAATTAGCATTAAAACTAGGAGTGGGATTCGAACTAGGGCTGGGACTAACATCTAGGGCTGTGTGTGGTAATCGGAACTAGGAGTTGGAATAGAATTGAGACTAGAACAGGGAAAAGGACGGAGATTAGAATTAGGTCTGGAACTAGTGAGATTAGATATAGGTCTGCTATAGGTATTGCTCTAGGATTAAGAGTGGGGATGGAACTGGGACTAGGTATAAGAGTGGGTCTAGTATTAGGACAGAGAGTAAATGTGGAATTAGGAATGGCAGTAGAATTGAGATTAGGACTAGAACAAGGACTAGTAGAGGTAATATGACTTGAATTAATAATAAAACCGGGACAAGCTCTGGGATTAGAATTAGAAGTGGTCCTAGGTGTGGGATCAGATCTGTACCATCTAGGACTAAATGTGGGAATAGGCCTGGGATTAGGATAGGGACTAGAAGAGGAACCAAACTAGAAATGAGAATGAGAGAAAGAGTAAGACAAGGACTGGAATAAGAATTGGGGTTTACGCAGATACGTAAACAGGGGAGCGTAAATACGCTGATACAATGATGGACGAGTTCTGGGAAGAGTGGAATTATTGAGTATTAATGTATTTGATTTATATATAATGTATTTCTTGGTATGATTGTGTGATTTGTTTGTTCATCTGTAAATGAATGGGCCATGATGTCGCGGCAATTAGCCAAGAGGTCCGGACTACCAAATAAAGTCCCTATCGGCCGGACTCTTGCGACATTAGTAGTTAAGTCATTAGTGTGTATCGATAGATCTAGAGTTAAGAAATAAAGTTAGTAGTTATATGGACTTTGTCGTGGTCACATCGTACCCTCTTCCAACTTGTGTTCGCGGACCTGCATATCATTTGCTGCGTATGCACATCGAACATACAACTAGATTTAGTATTAGGACTCGAACTAGTAGAGTTACACCTGGGCCTGGGTCTTGCTCTAGGACAAGGAATGGGTTGAAGGATATTTTTGAACCCTCATAATATAATCTTAGTAAAACCTTAGTTATTTTTATTTTACCCATAAAATATGTACAAATATGTAATTGAACGAGAAAGAAAATAGAAGGATCCTGGCTAATTGGTCCCAAAATACCAATTAAGAGGAGAGCATGTTCCAAAATAAATTAAACCGGTTCAGTTTAATTCATTGCTGGTCATCAGGGATAAATCGAGGAGTGATAATTCCGACGCCAAAGGAAACGCAAAGCAAATTTGTTAATTTAGGACTTGGCATATACATGCTAGCTTCACTCATTCACACCTTGATGTTTGGAAAAACATCACTTAAACCCACGTAAAACAAGCCGTAAATTATTAAACCGCGTAAGTAATTCAACGTGCCTGTTAATGTTGATATTTTCCGATGCCTGACATGCCTCTACAAGGCAGCGGAGATCTATTTGGATATCCGAAAAGAAGTGGAAAAGGTCGATTAATTAAATTTCTAAATTCCAGCTTTAAAACGACGACTTAAGGTTGCAATAAATTAGCTTTGGATGACGCTGACAATGAGTGAAAGCTACAAGCAGAGCAAAGAAATGTAATTTCAAGTAACGCCCGCTACTCGCTACCGACACGTCGTAATGAATTAACAGATGGATTTCGCGTGGCAGACGTCTGAGAGGAGTATTGTTAAGGTTTTGTCAAGAAATTTAACAGACATGCGCTTTTATGGATTGTGTCAAGAGGAAAAACGAGCTATAAAGTACAGAAGGCATTAAATACATTGTTGTTAAATGTGGTCATAAAAAGGTTTGATCATTGGGGACATAGAGGGGAATGGTCAGAAGACAATCTGTGACGATTTTTGATAGTAGGTAGGAGATTAGGAGTGAGCGAGGGTCCAGAACTGGGTGTAGGACTAGGTTTAGAACAAGAATTTGGATTAGGGCAATGATTTTAGACTGGGGCTTCAACTAGGACTGGGAGTAGGGCACAGAGTGACATAATACTACATTGGACTGAAACAATAACTGGAATTATTACTGAGTTTAGGATTGGGACTATCACTAGGACTGGAATTAAGACTTACACTTAGAATAAGATTGAAACTAGGACTAGGAATTATGGTTAGGACAGGATAAAGTCCTAACCTGCAGTATGGTCAGGCAAGCATTAAAACTAGGTCTAGTATATGAACTTGAACCAAGTTTAGGAGTGGGACAAAGACTAGGAATGAGGCAAGAACTGGCACTAGGACTTGTAGTAGGACTGAGTCAAGATCTGGCGATAGGACTTGACTAGGAGTGTGAAATGGACTAGAATAAGGACTGGCATTTGGGCGGGAAGCAAGCCTAGGACTGGAATTAGCACTGTGACTGACTAGGACAGGGTTTATGACTCGGATTCCCACTAGGACTGATATTGGAACTGGAACTTGCGAAGTTTGGAACAAATAGAAATGTTGATGAGTGTGCAATGCCTTTAAAGTAAAGCTATTTGTAAGTAGTCCACGACAATCAGGAACACAGAAAGTTTCTCGTACTCTAGAGGTTATCTACGAGCAACTTCCTCTCGTTCCATTCAACCGTCACCGGGAAGTGCAGTCCGCCACCACAGCCGCAGCGATTTTGATTCACTTACCGCGTCCGCCCACGAACCGCCCGCTAATTATTTGCAAACCGCTGCAACCGGAATTAAGTCGTAATCTTCTTATTAGTTACGCTCGCAAATGTCTTCCAGCGTGGCCGCAGCAACCGAATGCAACCGCTAAGGTCACAAGTAGACTCCCTATTCGGCAGTTGGAAGAGAACCGGCGAACAGAGAAAGAAGTTGGTAAGTGTAAGTCGCTAATTTATCGCTTTACTTTGCTATCCCGACGTGGCATTAAGTGTCCATAAATTGATTTTACGAGTGGATCTGAGATGGTTATTAAAGCTAAAAAAACGGAACTTTTTAACAAACGCACCGGGCTTCGGAAAAATACCGGAAAACCGGAAAACATTATGTTGAACAATCTATGCCACAAAGTTGTGTTAAGCCTTTTTGTTCTTCTTCTTGCTGTTTTTTATTGTGACTTGCTCAAACAGAGCAATAGTTTATTGTTCTTGTTGTGGGCTTATTCAGATGATGTATTAGGCTAATCTTCTTTATGAGCTTTATTATGTACTAAACTTGAATTTGAGAAATTTAGTAGAGGATTTATGGAAGGAATTTTTTTTGTTTCGTTTCGTTGATTTTTACGAGGGTGCGACGCGAATTACGGAAACATTGAAATACAGATTGCTCATATATTATTCCCATGAATAATAAAGATATAATGAAAGGTCCTGAAGTTGAGGTTTCGGGTATAGTAAGTAAGAATAGAAGGGTAATGTAGGGCGAGGAAGAGGAAGAGGCGAGACGTGGAAGATGAAAATAAATCATGATGTTGGGCTTTTCTCTACAATGGCTTGGTTTGTATACGGGTAATTCCAATATGAGATGATTACATCGTTATAATAAAATAAACTCGGAGCAGAAAGATATTAAATAAAGGGTTACGAATTATGGAATCACTTAATTCTTATGAGTTTATTGTTGTTTTATTTAGTTTTAGAAATGTTAAGCTATATGTGAAGTATAAATAGCTATATTTAAAGAATGTCTATAATGTCGATATTATCTATATTTTTATCCCAGATTTTAGTATAGCTGTTATGAACCGACGGAGCAGACAATATTTGTCATGGAAACAGCTATGATTTTGTCGTTATGAGTTATTATCTAGAGTCGGCTATGAGACATTTCCTCAGAGATTCGTTTTTATAATAAATTCACCGGTTGCCACCGATCGTAAGTGACTGTAATTTCCCCTGTACATTTCGTTGTGGACTGGGTGCGGTTCGTAACAATGACTACCATTGGAGATTAATAAAATATTCAACTGCTAAATGTTTCAAAAATCTGATTCTACGCAGAAGTCCGATTAAGGCTGCTGGCTAAGTACCGCACGTGCCGAGGCTCGAAGCGACGAGTAAAGTGCTGCAATCGGAAAACTTTGAGTATCTTTCTAGAACGTTCCAGAAAATTCTAGAATCTTTGGATGCTTTCTAGAACCTATAGTTATGTGATTATGTTAATATAGTTGATGAAAATGGTGAAACGACTGAACTGGAGTATGTCTAATTCGATTAGGTTAGTTTTGGTTGAAATCGATTGGATTTGATTGGAATCTTGAAATGAAGTCGTATATGTTACGAAATCACCGAAAAAGCTGTATTTCTATGAGTTAGGTTTGGTCTCTCAGATAAAGACTAATGTATTTTCCTTGTAACATTACCAAAATGCATTGATATTTATATTTAATATTTTTGTATCAATATTCTTAAGTGTCTATAAATTCGATATTATCTATATTTTTATCCCAGGTTTAAATATGGCTAACATTGGAGATTAAGAAAATCTTTAATTGCTAAATGTTTCAACAATCTGGTCCTACGCATTCGTACGTCCGATTAAGACTGTTGGCTAAGCACCGCACGAGCCGAGACTCGAAGCGACGAATAAGGTGTTGCAGTCGCAAATTCTTGAGCGTCGTTCTAGAATGTCCCAAAATATTCTAGAATCTTTGGTTGAATTATTGGTTAAATATAAAATATTATATAATATTTGTTTGAATCATTGTGAAATACTGAACTGGAGTATATCTAATTCGATTAGGTTAGTTTTGGTTGAATTCGAGCATTGCACGTGCCGAGGCTCGAAGCGACTAGTAAGGAGCTGCAATCGCAAATCCTTGAGCGTCTTTCCAGAATGTTCCAAAACATTCTAGAATCTTTGGATGCGCGCGAGTTAGCTGCGACTTGGCGATACCCAGTAGCGGAAAAACATAAAAGTTTTTATTCGCAAGTAATAGCTTTATACTATTTAATTGTTGGTTACATAAACAGATATGTAGCTTGTTATTATATGACAAATTATTCACATATAATATATATCCCTATAAAATAGTTTGAAATTACATTTGTACCATTAGCAACTGAATCCCACGAGCAGTAAGTAAAATTATTATTATATGTCATACCATAAATAAGTTTTCCCATAATCAAAATTCTACTAATCTTCATAGAACATTAATATAATAACATCTCCTTGAAATACTTTATAGAATTCGAAGATGCCTGAATAATTAAATCAAACGATGTAGTTTCATGTAAATATAAAGATTTTCATCACTCGTCGTCTTCGTGATATGTTTAATATGGACATAATTACTTCCAACAAAATTTAATTAGAGATATCTCATCAAGATTACTTTCTTCATGGAATGTAAATTAACAAATATTTCTCATATTGCAGTTACTTCTACTGGTACTTTACAAGAAAATTGCGAATCATGTGCGCATCATGAGCGTTTAATAATAATAAAATGTAGCAACTTACCCCTTGGTAAACTTTCTCAAACATCCGTATACTTTGATGCAAACCAGCTGCGACGAGAATGTAGCAGACGGCTTTGTTGACATTTGGAATTGTGCACCATTTTTGTGCGATCGGCGCATGACACACGTAGATATAGCGCTGAACGGCCAAAGCCAGTGTTAGCCAAATACTCGCTGTGTGGAACATATTTGGTATAACCTAGACCAGAAAAAACACTTCATAGAACATGTGTCTTCATTTATATCGTTAAATGTGTCAAATGACAAAAAGGTAGAATGGGAAGAATTACTACAAAGAAATAGATAATATCGGTATTTTACATATAAACCTCAACTTTTTATGTTTCGGTACTTCAAATATTGTTACCACAAAGTATAGATGTTTTTTTCCTCGATACTTTTAATTTTCGATACCTAAACATCGACCTATTTATTGGATACTTAGATATGAAAGCTTTTCTACGATGCATATATTAATAACAATAAACTAACAATAAGAAATATATAATATCGATATTTTACATATAAACCTTTAAATGTATTTCAGTATGGATATCGTCAATGGCTCATAAATCCCATCTTCTTACTAGTGTGTTTTCGCTGGTTCTAGATCTTCCCCCACCACTACTTTTCAATACAAGCTTAAATAACTCTATCTAAAACTAGTTCCTCTGCATTTCTACATATTCATGACTAAATCAAGAAAAGAACATCTAAAAAGCAACATTTTCGGTAATATTATTTAGTTGGTCAATGGCTCAAACCCTCCACCTTCTCAGTAGTATGCTTTCGCTGGTTCTAGACCTTCCCTCACTACCACTTTTCAATACAAGCTTTAATAACCTAAACTAAAACTAGTTTCTGTACATTTATAGATATGCATGACTAAATCAAGAAAGGAACAACTAAAAAAACAGAATTTTCCGCAATAAAATTCAATTCGTCAGTGGCTCAAACCCTCCACCTTCTCAGTAGTATGTTTTCGCTGGTTCTAGACCTTCCCTCACTACCACTTTTTATTACAAACTTAAATAATCCTAGCTAAAATTTAATTTCTGTACATTTCTATATATACATAACTAGTCTCTCAAGAAGACTCTCTGGAAATGTTGACACTAAAACTAAACCTTAAACTAGATGGTATTACTTGTTCTCTATACAAACCTCATGCATAACATTCCAAAAGTAGCAGATACTAATCGGCCACAGGGGTTTGTAGTGATTGCCAAACGTGTACATATAGATCAACCAAGGTGCAGGGAAGAGCAGCGTGAACATATCGCACAGCGCCATTGCCAGCAGGCAGACGTTGGTCGGCGATCGCATGTGCTCCTTGCTGAGTACCACCACGATCAACGTGTTGAAGATGATCGTGATGACGAGGAGGAACGGCATGATATATCCATACATCGGCAACGCGTATTGGATTGGCATGTCTAATGTTACGTTGATAAAGTTGCCGTTATAGTAGGTCATATTCAAGTCCGGTGCTAGCGTTGTTTCGTTGAGGAAGGTGTCGTTGAAGACCGACGTCAGTGTCGCTGCGTCCATTTCCACACTCTCGGCTTCAATCGCAACTAACGTCTTGTGCCTCAGCTGAATATCGTCACGTTCCATATTCTTTGATGTGTTGAATACGTTCTGATAGTATTCCATTGTTGTTTAATTAGTTATTGTTCATATTGTGCGTATTTTGTTTGGTATCTGGAATTGAAAAAATGGAAATTATTTTTTGGAAATAAAATTTGTTGTTTATCGGTTGTTTGACAATGATTTCCGAACAGATATCTCCCCGCTGATTGGATCTCACCTCCTTATTTAAGAGTTGGGAAAGTCTGGAGTGCGAGATATAGGAATATGTTTACACCGAATGAAAGTACATGAAGTAAGGAACAATTTGATACATCTGGTAATTACCCCCAAGAAAGGTTAAGGGTGGAAACCCCACAATCAAATTGAAACCGAGATTTTCAAAAAATTCTCTTAAAACTCCATAAATGATAGACTTATCATGAACGGATCGGGATACTATTCAAATCAAATTGAAGTAGATGAGTTCAGGAATATTTTCCCACTTGTTTCATGTTGATAGCTTAATATTTAATATACTTAAATATCTTTCAAACTGTGCGCCACGCTTTGTTTGGTATACGGAATTGAAAAAATTGAAATTATTTTTTGGAAACAAAATTCGTTGTTTATCGGTTGTATAGTGTTTGACAGTGATTTCCGAACAGTTTTCACCCTGGTGATCGGATCTCGCCTCTTTATTTAGGAGTTGGGAAAGTCAGGAGTGCGAGATATAGGAATATGTTTACACCGTATGAAAGTACATGAAGTAAAGGACAATTTCATATATTTGGCCATTACCCTCAAGAAGGGATAAGGGTAGTAATCCCACAATCAAATTGAAAAAGAAATTTTCAAAAAATTCTCTTAAAACTCCATAAATAATTGAGTTATCATGAACGGATCGGGATAATATTTATATCAGATTGAAGTAGATGAGTTCAGGAATATTTGACCACTTGTTTCATGTGATAGCTTAATATTTAATATACATAAAATAACTTTCAAACTGTGCGCCGCGCTCTCCACCAAATAATAAATAAAACAAATTCAGATAATATTAGAACTTGTCAAAACTTAATCAACTAAAATAATAAACATACCAACTTAATAATGATAATCAGAATTCTTTAAATCACCATCTATTCTTCTCTTTCCGAGCCTCAGCTTTCTCTGTATTACTTCTTTCTCAGAATGCCCCCGCACTGCAAATGTTGCGAGCCGTTTTGTGAGCCAAAGACTATCCAAGGACTGCTGGGTGACGACTTCTTGTCGTCTGACGTGAGGAATTCAGGAGATGCACAAGAAATCAAACAGACTCACCCAATTCTCGGACTGAACTATCTGTATTTGGCGCGAATACGGTGCTTCTATACAGAAAGGGCACACCCCTTGCCTCTCCTCGCCTTCCTGAGAGGCTTCTGTGAGCAACCGGCGTGCCGTTGGATCGGGCCAACCCTCAGTAACGGCTGTTTCTGACGAGTAACACCTGCATCCGCCTCTCAACGGCTTCTAACCGATTTCAACCGTTTTCTTCTATGTTCTTTACAAACATGCCTCGTATCCATCGGTTTTCGACAACATCTCTCTTGCTTTTTGTTTTCAGAACGCAATGTCATTGAATTTGTGTTACGAAAACAACATTGCAACTGGAAAATTGTCTGAAAAACGTTTCGCCCAGCATATCTCAGCCATTCAATCAATAAATCTGATTAATTCCGAGCAAGATTGAATTTAATTCCCTCCACTGAGTGAAAAGAGCATTATGATTGGAAAAAGTTTGCAGCGCATTTAATCGACCGACTGCCTGCTATCGGCATAATGACGGCGAATGTTAGAGTTATATTCATGTATGCGTATTCGAACGTTAAATTACACGTTACATCGCTGCCTATGTAAACAATTACACATGAAATTGGGCATGAAATATGTTTGCAACTAATTATTTTTGAATGGGTAGAGCCAATTTGTATAATGGCTGCCTATAGATACCTTTTTATAAAGGATAAAAGGTTCTATAGAAAAAGACGTGAAGTTTGTAAATTGCGAAATTGTATATCATTAAAAATCTTCAAAATAAATTAAATTATGCCAAATAACAGGTGAATTTGTTTCTGTAAAATTAGTTTAATATACAGCAAACTATGCTTAATCAAGACACCTGATAATAGGGACACTTGGTAGGGACAAACTTACAGAACGGAACTAATTTACATTGGACTGAGGCGGCAATCAATTGCCGCACAAACAAGAAGAATAAACGTCATCAAATCACAATTAACATCTACAAACCATAATCTGCACGTAATCAACATCCGCCGAGACTAAACATCGAAAATGCTGACACGTCAAAATCGATACAGCGCGATCGAGACGTACGTGATCCGCAGCAAACAAAAGATGGTCGCATTAGCATTTTCACCTGCTATTTATAATCGACATTTCGTCACCATCATCAGTCAGTCAATCCTGGATTCCGGCCACGGCAGCCGTCATTACCTGCGACACCATCTTCTGCAGCCATCCGTCTTCACCTGGAGGGCATCGCCACCAGCGACTTCGTTTCCACCGCCTCCAGTAGCAGCTACGATACATCGACGACAACATTATCATCTGCAATAGTCAACGGTCCAGCATTTTCATCAAACTCTCGACGACGACACCTTCGCAAAGACACCACGACCCACCACGTCGAGCTGCGACTCACTACACCACGTACTCGGGGGTCCTCATCACAGTTCGCCAACTTCGGCAACGAGCCACATGACACACCTGGTCCCCGCAACGCAGATCTGCGAAGATCTGCCCTGTCGACCAACGCTGTGATGACCGTCAAGGCGAAGCAACCCTTACCGAGAAAGAAATGAAGACAGCGTTTCCATAGACCACACTTCGACACCATCATCCAGTTTATACACAGTCATTCAGTCAGCTCGATACCCGAAGATCGTCACTGAAGGCCACCAACAGTAAACCCGACACCAACAGCCGCCACCAGGGATTTTGCCACCGGCCTTCGTCATCCGCTATTCCGACGTCATCCACGACCTGCCCCGACGACCAGCGCCAGCCGTTCACCTCCACCTGCTGCCTCCCTGGATCTCCACGCTAATCTCGTTCATTTACTTATTTCATTTTATGTATTGTGGTACAAAAAAATCAAGATAATTAATTAGGGCATTAAATCGTTAATTCAACTTTAATTCAATTTTTAAACAAAAAAACTCATGAGCTTTCTATCGTTTTTGAGTAAAGCGAACGTTCCTCTAACCTTACACCAACTTGAATAAGATCGTTGATTTAGATAAGAACAAGATAATCAAAGGAGTTGAAGTACGCCATTACCTTGAAGGTGGTAATGCCATTTCCAAGTCATTCCCTTCTTATTCGTATTCAAGCAAGACTCATGTGCTTGGCATAGGTAATTTAACCTTTTCTCGTTTCCGATTCCTAAATATCTTGAAGAAGGTATACAATTGTAGAGAAAAGTGGGTTTTACAACTATACAGTAAAAGTAGGTTTCGATCGTTGGTGGTTAGTAAAAGTTTTTAAAACTTTGCGTAGAAATTTTGATAATTAAAGTATCATTAAAATATTTTTGTGTATTACAATAAACACATTTCAGTATCGGTTTTAATTAAGAAATGTCGGATTTTCATTCCCGCACGTAGTGCAGTATTGCGGTATTAGTAGTATACTAATTAGTATAAAAGTGATTCCATTGAATGTGGAATGAAATTCCGCTTGGAATGATACCAAATTTGACATGAAAATGTAATTTATAATATGTTATTAACATCTTGATTTCATCGTTTTCAAAATACATATGGTAAATAGAATTACATATATTTCAAAAACTATGTGAAATATTTCAAAAATTCAAAAAAGCATCTGGTAGCTAATGTAATAATCATTAGTACTGCAAGTTTTTATAATAATTAAAGCAACCGTTCATGTTTTATAATGCTGACGATGAAATGCCCTCACGATGGTTAGCCCGACGTAGAAGTGAACACGCGATGGTCAGCCCGCGGAGAAATGCCTGAAGTTGATTTGAACCACGATGACCGGTCCGGCTGCGGTGCTTGCTGAGTAGGTGTGCTCGCTTCGGATTCTAGTTTGAGATTGACTTTATTTTGAAATCGTAAACAACTAACTCATGCTACAAAGGTCAGTGCCGCAGTGGCACTTTCTCTTTCTCTTCTTTCTCTCTTTCTTCAGCCTGATACACAACGGTACCACGCACTCACCCCATAGCGCGCTACCACTCTCAATCGCTGGGTTTTGAATCGCATATGGTTTATTTTCCCCAACGACCGAGAGTTTACAACATGCTGAGATGAGAAATACAAAAATATTTTAAACCTAGACTAAATTCTACGAAAATGATGAACTTGTACAGGCATGACCGGAAGACCAAATATTGCATTCCATCTTCGACGCTCCGGCTCATTCTGAGCGCACTAAAAATGCGAGTTTTGGGCTCGCACGTCCAAACACTCTTTATGTAGGGCTGGAAATACGTTCATAGTACTATGTAGTGTACTATGTACTAGTTTACTTCGTTGTCATTCCGTCATTTACACTTTGCCATTCCGCTATTCCATCAGAATCCAACAGTAAACACAGGAAGTTGTTACTTTTGAATTCTAAGAGTTCTAAACCTTGATGTGATGAAAATCCAAACCAAATCCCATCATGTAATAACATCGGGGCTTTCGTAGGGAACAAAAAATTAATAAACGTTTTTCCTGTCGGGGAAAACTACTTTACGGTGCACCTTTTTGCTTCTTCCGCTCCTGGCAACGGCATGCAGTGTACATTCCGTTCGAATGGCAAATATCCGCCCAGATTGTGCTCACCGAAGCTGTACGAGTCTATAATTCACTTCCGGTCAGACCGGAAGATGAGGAGAAGAAGGAAAAAAAACAGAGACTGCATGTGTGTTAGGGTATGAGCCCTGAAGAGCGACCGTTACTCGTTATCACCGAAGCGTGCCGAATCGAATGCGTGATCGACATATTTTCCATTTGCGCTCGATTCGTGGCGCATTTTCGCTCGCTTTCTGTCCGTATCTTCGAAAGCATCGACGCAGCTGTGGCAAAGTGCAGCACGTTTGAAAGGGTGGTCGGACTTAAAAATGGTACATCGCATTCAATGGAATGCAACCCTTTTGCGTTAAATGTCAAAGGTTAGTATAATAAAGTGGATCTTACGTGGGCGAAAAATATTATAAAGTAATAAAATGATGTAATAGGTAGAGTATAAGGTCGTTATCTCCTGTTATTAATCTTAACATGTTAATTAATCTTAACACATTATCTTTTATGGGATCAGCATGGGATCATAATATGGTGATGATGACTAAAGTATACCCTCTAAAATAACTAAAGCAGTTTCACACAAACTTTACAGTATTTATACTTATTTATACTTGTTGAATGGCATTCTTTTTTAAAGAGTGGCATTCAATATGTATAACATAGTGAAAAACTAAACCACATTTTTTTGGTGTTACTGTTTACTGTGGCAAAGTACAGCACACTTGAAAAGGTGGTCGGACTTAAAAATGACATATCCCATTCAATGGAATGCAGCCCTTTTGCCTCAAATGTCAAAGGTCAGTGTAATAAAATAGGTCTTACGTGGGCGAAAGCATTTACAATGCTCATGCAAAGATGATCTCTTTATAAATGAATGAAATGATGTGATAGGTATAGTATAAGGTTGTTATCTCCTGTAATTAATCTTGACATACTCTTATCTATTATGGAATCATAAAAGGGTTATGATGACTAAGGTATACCCTCTAAAATAACTAAAGTAGTTCCATATAAATTTTACAGTATTTATAGTTATTCATACTTGTGGAATGGCATTCTTTTTTAAAGAGTGGCATTCAATATGTATAACATAGTGAAAAGTAAACCACAATTTATTGGTGTTATTGTTTACTGTGACAATATGCAGCACGTTTGAAGGGTGGTCGGACTTAAAAAGACATATCCCATTCAATGGAATGCAACCCTTTTGCGTTAAATGTCAAAGGTTAGTGTGATAAAATGGGTTTTACGTGGGTGAAAGCATTTACGATGCTCATGCAAAGATGATCTCTTTATAAATGAATGAAATGATGTGATAGATATAGTATAAGGTTATTATCTCCTGTAATTAATCTTGACATAATCTTATCTATTATGGAATCATAAAAGGGTTATGATGACTAAAGTATACGCTCTAAAATAACTAAAGTAGTTTCACACAAACTTTACAGTATTTATACTTTTTTATACTTGTTGAATGGTATTCTTTTTTAAAGTGTGTCATTCAATATGTATAAAATACTAGAAGTAAACACGCTAAAATAACTAAAGTAGATCCAAACAAACTTTACCATATCGATTTTAAAATTAGTTTATGTAAAGGTATTTAGAGCTTTAATTTCCCTCTCTCATATTTGCCCCACTGAATCTCAGCCAAATCTGACTCTGATTGAACTGACTGAACATTTCCTATTCACGAATCAGCAATAGTCATCTTTTACGCTTATTTATACTTTTTGAACGGCATTCATTTTCAAAGAAAGTCATTCAAAAAGTATAAATTACTGCACAAAGTAAACCATAAGTTATTATTATATAGTTAAATAATTATTCTTAATTAAATATTGTAATGCAAGAGATAGGGAGAATGGAGAATGATAGGGTGAGTGGGTAGAGGGTGGATAGAAGGAAGGAGTATGAACATGTGGGTTTGTCTGAATTAGCGGTAGAAGAAATATTGCGGGAAGGGG